>RJWM01006228.1:68549-85963 GCA_004363535.1 Dasyprocta punctata | reverse complement strand
GTGCAATTTGATTTTTGTTCATGAACTCTCTGCCTACTCCTATGTCATCAAGATTTTTACCTACTCTGTCTTCTAGTAAGTTTAGTGTCTCTGTTTTTATATTCAGATCTTTGATCCATTTTGACTTTATTTTAGTGCATGGTGATAGGCATGGATCTAGTTTTAGTTTACGGCATATAGAAAGCCAGTTTTTCCAGCACCATTTGTTAAAGAGGCTATCGTCCTTCCAAGGTAAATGTCTGGTCTCTTTGTCAAACATGAGGTGGCTAAGTGTGTTTGTAGTTGTGTCTGTATCTTCTAATCTATTCCATTGATCTTCAGGTCTGTTTTGATTCCAGTACCATGCTGATTTTATCACAGTAGTTTTGTAGCATAGTTTCAAGTCGGGGATTGTGATGCCTCCTGCCTTACCTTTGTTGCCCAGACCCAACTGCCCATCAATCAAAGAATGGATAAAAAAGATGTGGTATTTTTATACAATGGAGTACTACTCAGCTATTAAGAAAGATTGCATTGAGATTTTTGTAAGTAAATGGTCACGACTTGTGACCATACTCATAAGTGAGATAAATCAAACCCACATGTGTAAATACCATATTGTCTCCCTAGTGTAAGAAACGGAGAAGTATATATGATCCAAAATCTATAATAAATACTACGTAAGGATAAAAAACAACTCAAAGAGCAAAAGTAATTGGGAAGGGAAAAGGCAGAAAGAGAAAAGGGAAGAGGAAAAGTTATGAACCTGTATATATGTATATGTAAGATAACTAAAATGAACACACTGCTGAATGTATTCGTTATTGAGAAAGAATAATTAATACTGATATGATTAGATCAATTTTACATGTCTGTATCTGTTAATGTAAGTAACCATTTTAAAGATAACGATATACAATATTGCAACCATTGTCAAGTTTCTATCATCCGGTTTTGTAAATCTGCAATGTTACTGTTGTGTATATACTCTACTCATTTGTTTTTCTCCTTTGCTTGTTGTCTTTGTTATATATGTCTTTTTTTTCCTTCACTTAAATAAAAGAAAATACTCCATTGTATGAAAATACCACATCTTTTTTATCCATTCTGTAGTTGATGAACATTTGGGTTGTTTCCAAGATTTAGCTGTTACAAATTGTGCTGCTATAAACATGGGTGCACATGTATTACTGTGGCATGATATCTTCTGGGAAAATACCCATAAGGGGAGTAGCTGGATTGAATGGGACCTCCGATCTCAGTTTTGTGAGGAATCTCCACACTTGTTTCCACAGTGGTTGCACCAGTCTTTGCTCCCACCACCAATGGAGAATGGTACCTTTTCCCCCACACCTTGCTAGCATTTGTTACTGGTTGATTTCTTGATGGCAGCCATTCTTTCTGGAGTGAGATGGAATTTCAGTGTTGTTTTAATTTGCACTTCTCGAATGACCAGTGATGTTGAACATTTCTTCATGTATTTATTTGCCATTTATATTTGTTCTTTTCTTCTTTCTCTCTCTCTCTCTTTTTCTCTCTCTGTCTTTTTTTGAGACACAGTCTCACTAGTAGTTCAGGCTGGCCTTGAGCTCACCTTGTAGTTCAGGCTGGCCTCAAACTGGTAACAATCCTCCTGGCTCAGTCCCCTGAGGGCTGGGATTGCAGATGTGAGACTCCACGCCCAGCTTCCGTCATTTGTATTTCTTCATCTGAGAAGTGAGTGTTCATATCAGATGCCCGTTTGGGTCTTTGAATTTGGGGGGCTCGATGTTTTTAAATTATTTATGTGTTCTAGATAGAAGTCCTTTGTCTGAGGGACAGTTGGCTGCAATATTTTCCCATTCTGTGAGTTTTCTTTTCACTCTGTTACTACTTTAATATTGATTAATAATGACTTTTTATCCTTTTATGAACAATGCTAACACATAAACACTCATATACATACAATGCTAACACACAGAAACACTTGCATACATATACACACGTATTTTCTTAAACTGTATAGCTGACAAAATGGTACATACAATTTAAATTTTCACCATTCTACCAAATAGAAAATTATTAATTTCCTTAAGAAAATTATTGATTATATTTGAAATAAGTGAAAAATAATACTTTTTTTTTTTTGGTCCTGGGGATCAAACTCACAACCTCACACCTTCCAGGCAGGTGCTTACACCATTGAGCTAAATCCCCAGCCCTAGTTTTTGAGACAGGGTCTCACTATGCAGTTCTGGCTGGCCTTGAACTCACTTTGTAGCCCAGGTTGGTCTCAAACTTACAATAATCCTCCTGCCTCAGCCTCCTGAATGCTGGAATTAAACACCTTCTTTGCTTATATAGATCTAAACCTAATCTTAAATTACCAAATTTTCCAAAGAAAACATCCAGGGACTGTCTCCCAGTAATGTAATGTTCTGATTATCTTAAACACAGAAACCAGCAGATACTTGACAAAGGTTACTGTGGTATCTCTTGGTCTGTTTAAAAACTGAACCTGTCAAGAAAGAAAACAATTACCTTTGTTCCCTTCCCTGAGGTGTCAAAAACCAAACTCATTTTCCAGGAAGAGAAACTGAAGACTGTCCCTGTGCCACACAACATCGTCTTCTAAGGTCCATTCAAGATTCCAAGGAGAATCATTTATAATCTATTATCTGTTCTGTGGGCTCAACGGGCTTTGTCCCATGCCACTGTATGTTTCTCTAAGCCCAGTCAATTTTCTTAAAATTATTTTCCGTTCCTATAAACCTTTTCTACTTTACCCACTCTGCTCTCCCTTCCGGAAGGAAACAGCTCTGTGACTTCCTGGGCTGCGGGGCAATTGCGCTCTGCGATTGCCTCCACTCAGGTAATAAGTGTGTATATGTTTTCTCCTACTCTATGGATTGAGTCATTTCAGGGGGCCAGGGATTTAGCTCAGTGGCTCAAGCGCTTGCCTGGTAAGCACAAGGTCATGAGTCTGCAGGCTGAAGGGGAAGCCATTTATTTTGCCCCTATGCCAAGCATTGTCAGTCTCATTTAAAAAAATTCTATTTTCAGGTCTTAATTTGCATTATTTTTATTACCAGTGATGCTCAATATCTCTTCATATTTTTTTTTATGTTTTTATCTCTTGCTCTGGAAATTGCCTGTGCATTGAAACTTAGCATTTGGATTTGGGGTTGTAACTTCTTTTCAATTTCTTAGGACTGTTATATATGTTTGTGCACATACACATATGCTTGCATGTTCTATATACATTTTGCTTAATAAGTGCATTATGCTTAAAATACACTGCTTTGCTCTACAAGTAGAGATAACTCTTCCTTGTTTATTTCATGTATGTATGAGTGATATGCTTTTTTAACCAAGTCTTCAGATAAAATCACATGCAATAAAATGCACATTGGCAATGTATAATTCAATGGGTTTTGCCATACTATACCTATTAATTGATTTTTTTTTTATCATGGTAGAGACTATTTCTGTATCACAGATGCCCTTGGTATTGGGCGGCAATTCAACCTTCCTTTCCTTTTCCCAGAAACTAGTGAACAAATTTCAGTAAGGACTAACTAGTATTAACTATTCTGGAATGTCATGTAATCAGATCATGCAGTGTAAACTATATAATATCTAATTTGTTTCTCTCAGTATATGGATTTTCAGATTTATATATCCATGCTAGTGTATTTCTTTTGTGTTTAATTTCTTTTTCTTTTTGAGTATTGTTGTACTGCATGAATACAGCAGCTTGAATATCTCCCTAATTGTCAATGAACACAAGTTACTTTCAATTTCTAAATATTATAAGAACAGTAGGTATGAATATTTATATGCAAGTATTTCTGTAGACATGTTTTTATTTCTCTTGGGTAAATATGTTATTGTTCTATTGCTGAGGTGCATGATACATAGGTGTTTAATTTTATAGGAAATTGACAAAACTTTTTCAAAATAGTTGCAATATTTTATATTAGAAACAAATGGGTTGTGGTTGCTTTAAATTTGTCATAATTTGGTATTGTTCTAGTATTTATCATTACAGAAGTTGTGAAATTGTTTTGACTTGCAGTGCTTTGAATGCTTCATAGAATTGGGCAGGTCTTCCTGTGCTACTTGCAAATTCATATATGTTCTCTCGTAAAGTATGTGTACAGCACATATTTTTCTTCATATTATTAAGTTATGAGAATACATCATATGTTCTCAGTATAAGTCCTTTTTTTGGATATCACAAATATTTTTTCTATATGGCTTAGCCTTGTGTTTTCTTATCAGTGTCTTTTTATGTTTCTTTTTTATTGTTATAAGCATTAAGTAATAACTCTACATCCTCTTTTCAGTCAGCCCCCAGGAGCCTCCAAGTTACCCTCTATCTCTTCTGAGTTTGTCTATTCCAGATATTTCATATAAATGGAACCACACAATGTTTCTCTTTTAGTGTGTGGCTTCTTTCACTTAGTGTTTTCAAAGTTCATTCATGTCGTAGCAACATATCAGAGCATCATTTCTTTTTCTGGCTGAAGAATATCTCATGGTGTGCATATACCAAATGTCATTTATTCATTCATCAATTGATGGACACTGACGTTGTTTCCACCTTTTCTCTGCTGTGACTAACGCTGCCATGATCACGGACTTTCATATATCTGTTGGAGCCCATGGTTTTGATTCTTTGGGGCATACAGAGAGGGAGTGGAGTTGTTGAGTCACACTGTAGGTCAAGGCTGCGCTTTTCAAGAAGCCGCCAGACTCCTTTCCACAGTAGCTGTGTGCTCTCACTGTGCCAGCCTTGGCGGATGACAATTTGAATTTCTCCACATCCTCACTGACACTTTTTATTTTATTCTTTCCTTTTCATTTGCTTCTTACTTCTTATGTTTTATTTTAACAGCAGGTATTCTGGTGAATGTGAAGTGGTGTTTCCCTGTGCTTTTGGTTTAGATTTCCTTAATTGCAGTACTTGTGACAGTGACGATCATTCCTTAAGCTTATGAGCCATGAGTATATCTTCGCTGGAGAGTTACCTGTTCGAATCCTTTGCCGATTTTAAAAGTTGAGTTATTTTTCTTCACACTGATCTATTATAGCAGTTCTTGATAAATTTTGGATATTAAACTATTTCCAGATATATAATTGTCAAATATTTTCTTCCATTCGATAAATTGTTTTCATTTTCTTGATAATTTTCCTTGATGCATGAGAGTCTTACTTTTTATGTAAGTTTAAATTATCTATTTTTGTGTTGCCTGTGCCTTTGGCACGATCTAAAAATGTGATTGCCAAACCCAATGGTATATACATTTTTATTTATTTAGTTAGTTAATTCCAGAAGTTTTATGGTTTTACCTTTTATAAATAAATCATTAACCCATTTTGAATTGCTATTTTTTTCTTTTATTTTAGACAAAGTCATGCTATGTAGTTCAGGCTAGCCTTGAACTTAAGGTGCTCTTCCCATGATAGGCTCCTGGGTGCTGGGGTTACAGGTTTGTACCACCATGCCTGGCCTGCTTTTTATTCTTGAGACAAATTTTTGCTATGTTTCCCAGTCTGGCCTTGGACTCACACTCCCCCTGACTCAGCCTCTCAAGAAGTTGGGATTACAGATGTGCACTGCTGTGTCCAGTGTTGGTCTTTGTATGATGAGGTGTGTGAAACAGAAGTTCTTCTTTTGCTTGGGTAAATCAACCCATCTACTTTCTGTTGAAGATGCTACTTTTTTACCTATTGAAGAAATTTGATACTTTTGTTAAAAATTTTGGAGATATAGATAGTATTTTTGAAAGAGCAGGATATTTTAGTATTATTAAATTCTAATTTTTTTCTTTTGGTTAATGTTATGTTTTTTTAAGCCTAGTCCAAGAAATTTTGCTCTACACAACAGTTACAAATTTTTCTGGTTTGTTTTACTTTTGTCATTTGTCAGAAATCAAACGTTGCACCTCAAACATGCTAGGCCAGGGCTCTACCTCTGAGCTACATCACTGGCCCATTTGAATTATTCTTTATTTTTGATGTGCGGCAGGGTTAAGGTTGATTTCCTCCTATATGGACGTCTATTTTCTCTACATCATTTTGTTATTTATTATGGTGATGCTATTATTGAAATCAATTGTGGTATATGTGCAAAGGCAGCGCAGACTCTGTCTTTTCTTTGCACTGATTTTGATGTCTGTCTTTATATCAATACTGTATTACTTGCAAGAGTTTTATTCATTACAAATCTTAAAATAATTTTAAAAAACTTTGTAAGTTTTTATTTCTGTTCAGATTACTTTGGCTAGTCTATAGTTTTATTGGATTATCCACATTTAATAAAAATTTAATGAAATTTGGGTAGTTACTATGTGGGAAGAATGAACATCTTACCAATATTTTACAATTCATGAAAATTACATTTTCTGTCATTTATTAACATTATTTAATTTCTCCTGATGATATATTGTAGTGTTCATTGTAGAGATGGAGGATTTTATTAAATGTATTTCTTTTTGAATGCTCTTATTTATCCAATTTAAAAATTCCATTTCCAGTTATTTGTTGCTAGTATGATAATACATTACTTTTTTTTTTTTTTTGGATTGGTCCTGTGGTGTTGCTACATTCATTTATATTTCTTAATAGAGTAACCTTGGAAACCCTTAATTTTCCTATAAGAATATACAGGTGAAACATTTTCTTTTATTTTCCCTTCATTCCTTTCTGAAATTTCATGATTTTATTAGCTTTGATTGTTTTATTGCCCTGAATAGGGCCTTTAATGCATTACTGAATAAAACAGTGAGAGTGAATATCCATCTTGTTACCAATCTTAGGATTTATTTCTGTTCAACACTAAGAATGATGTCAGCTGTAAATATTTTGTACATGCTATTTATCACATTGTAGAAATTTACTTCTCTTCCTAATGGGTGTTCTTTGCTTGTTTTGAAGAAATGTTCATTTTTCAAATAAATCTTTGATAGTTTATAAACCTCTTAGTGCACAAATATTTCTAAAATTTATATTTCTATTTAGGAATATATTTTATGTGGAAAAATATTTTCAGACCCTTATTATTAAAACATAATTCTAACATGCACGATAATGATTTGTATTATGCATTTTCTCTTTCTTTAAAATACCTTCCTAATTTCTTTTTCAATTTAGCATTTCTTATAGACAGTATGCATTTTTATTCAACCTAAGGCTTTTTTTCTTTTAAAGCACACTTTAGGTCTAGCATTAGAATTTATGCACACTATTTTATGCATAATGTAATAAACACAATAAAAGAAAGAAAGGAATTTGACAGCAAACACAGAGAGAGAGAAGACATAACTTTCTGAAGAGCAAATGAGACATAAATATAGACCAAGAATTACATCTTAAAATATTCTGACTTTCTAAAACAAAACAAATGTAGGCTGTATTGTCTGATTATAATACAATAAAATTAGAAGTTTAAAATATTCATATAGGTAAAATTTTAAAAATGTTTTCTCTGAATAAACTGTCAAATAAAGGCATAGTCTAAACTGAAATTATCTACTATTTGATGATATATTGCATGAAGGGAGTGTATACCAAAGGCTGTATTATTTGGCCAAAGTGATACTAATTTGAAAAGTCTCATCATAAAGAAGCACATGCTTTAAAATGAAATTTAGCAAATTATGCATATAAGAAACTAGAAAAGAAAAAAAGCCCTAAGGGAAAAAATAATAGACAAAAGTAGAACCAGACTAAATAGAAAACAGAAATAGAGTGTAGAAATTATGGATAAAATTTTTAAAAATCTCTATCATTAATCTAAAAATGGACCAACTTGGGCAAACTTCACTCATTAAAAATGCAAACAAATAACAATAAGATGCAAAAATAAACATTACTCCAAATTCAAAAGTATGCTAAACATAGAACATATTAAAAATTGAGAACTTTGGCCATGTGTGGTGTCACATAATTCCTGCACTCTGGGAAGCTGAGGCAGGAGGACTGCAGGTTTAAGCCCAGACTAGGCAACTTAGTGACTTAGCAAGACCGTATTTCAAAATAAAAACTAAAAATAGGGCTGGGAGATGTTTCTCATTGGGAAGGTCCTAGAATCAATCCTCAGCACACCCTCTCCTGAAAAACTAGAAAAGAAAATTGAGAACCTTTTAAAAATACTTCTCTAGTCGTATAAATATAAAAAAGTGACCTAAGGAATGATTTTAAATGCTAATCGGAGGATATTCCAGGTCTAACCGGCAAGATCAGGAAAATCAGGCTCAGCATATTTTGTGGGAAGAATGACTTCTAAAGAGATAACTTCTGTGTTATATGTTGCTTAACTGAAATTAACAAAAATGAAATCTTTTTCCAAGCATTCTATGTATGCAAAACAATTCTGATAACAAACTTGAACAAAAGTAGCACATAAAAGAAAATTCATAAACAAATATGAAAATTGCAACTGATCTATTTGCAAATTAATTTCAGAAATGTGTTAACAGAGTAATACATTATACCTAAAAGGTGTATACTGGGAATGCAAACACATTTCAGATTATGAAACATGTGCATTAATTTAATTAGTACGTTAACAAATTAAAGGAGAAAAGTGAATAAACATTTCATTATGGGTGAATAAATCATTTGGATCATTATAATATTTGTTACTGATTCAAAAAAAAAGAAACTCTTAGTAAGCCAAATACAAAAATAAAAATTTAAAACATGGCTTAAAAATCTACCAGAAACTTTAAGAACACTTTATAAATAAAGGCAAAAAATTTTAAACGTAGTAGGTTGATTAATGTTCTCTTTCTCAAAGGTGTCCTAATTCCTGAAAATTGTGAATATGTTTCCTTACATGGTAAAAAGTAGTTCATTGATGCAGTGAATGATTAAGTGAAGGATCTTGAGAGGGGAGATTTTTCTGAGTTATGCAGGTGGCAGGAGTTTGAACTGAGACCAAGGCAATCTGATGATGGAAGAGAGAGGTCGGAGTGTAGGAAAGGATTCTAGAGTCGGAGATAGCAGGCGGTCCTAGAGAAGTTTGTAGAAAAGAAACAGATTCTTCCTCAGAGCCTCCAAAAGAGAAAGTCCCACTGACACTTTATGGTATTACAATTCTCATTTGCAATTCTGACCTCTGGCATGATGAGAGAATATGTTTGTGTTGTTCTTCATCACCCAATTTGTGATGATTTGTTGCAGTGGTCAGAAGTAAGAATCCGAAGTAAGTCAGAAATAAGAGAAGGATCTCAGGTTTTGAATTAATACTGATATTTGGGGGACTATCATACTGTGCAATAAAGCAGAAGTAAAATATTTGGATGTACATATATATGACAAAGATAAACTGATTGTCCACCAAGAAAATCAACAAAAATCAATGAAAAAAGTATCAGAAATAGTTAAGAGTCCAGGAAAATAGCCAGATTTAAGAAATCAATATTGAAAAATCAATAGCATTCTTATACATAAGCAATGACCAATTTAGAATGTGATAGAAAAATGGGGCCCATTTAGAATAGCCACAAAGCTCATTAAATGCTTATGATTAGGTACAACAAAAAACTTACAAAGCCTGTTTTTAAAAAACTGTAGAAGATTATTGAAAGTCACAAAGCAAGCAATGAAAAGAAGGGGAAAGTTATACTTTATTCCTAATTTAAAAGATTCAATATTTGAAAGAGAGTCTCTTCCCAAATTATTCTACACACTAGGATTAATATGAGAATTAAAATCTGAACATATTTTTAAAAGAAATTTTAAGATGTTTTTAAATATACTATGGAGAAAAATATGCAAAAAAGTCAATATTTGAAAAGAAGACTAATAAAAGACTAGTCTTACCAAATATCAAAAACAGTGACAGCAATTTGAACAGTATGGTTATTTCAGGACAAAATAAGAAAATTGAATGACCAGAATATACAGTTCATAAACACTTTTGTTTTTATGAGGATTTATCTTATCAAACATCGTGACATATTAAATAAAAAATGAAAGATGGACTCGATCTCAATAATCTGACATGTGATTTCATATTTGAAAACATTCATTTAGCTCTGCGATCTCATTAAGGACTGCATAGAAAGCATCCTTAAATTTTAGGAGAAAATACAGAAAATTAAAAATCTTAGAATAAAAAATGCCTTTATAATCATACTATGAACCTAGAAGTGAAAAGGGGCATAATTCATAAATCTGAGAACATGCAAATTATACATTTTGTACTGTTAAACAGGAAAAAATATTTGTGCTATCTATGAAAAATAAATCATTAATTATTTTAAATATATTAGTAAATCCAAAAATTAGTAACAAAAAAGAAAAAGCGAAGAAGTCAATACAATGCTAAACAAAGTATCCGAGGAAACAACACATACACACAGATACAGGTACTGACATTGCTAGAAATTACAGTAGTTTGGCAAAAACGTGTGTGAGAGAAAAACAGGCAAAGGCTAAAAAGGTATTCTTATTATTGGTTGGTATATAACAAATTATTCCCAAACTTGGCCGCTTAAAATGGCTATTGTTCATTGGTTCCTTGTATCTGAGGTCAGGCAGCTGTGAGGTGCTGGGCAGGGTGCTTTTGACTATAGGTCTCTATGGAGGTTTCAGTCTTGCTGTTGACTGGGGCTGAAGTCACCCCAGAATGGAGCTGGGACTGGGCCTTGCTAAGCTGTGCGTACGGCTATGGCCAGCCTCCTGTTCCTCGTGATCTGTGAGGATGAGGACCGACAATCTTTGCCATGTCAATGTCCACCTTTCCACAAGGCTGTTTGCAATATGGCATCTTGAGTTCCCAGCACGGAGAATGGGAGAAAGAACTTGGGGAGGGGAGCAAGGGAGGAGGTGAGGGAGCCCCAGTTGGAAGCCAAGGTCTATAATTCCCACCACTAGATAATTGTTTCTCATAAATAAAAAGGTCAACCCAATACAGAAGTGGAGGGCTATGACTGTTAACCTTGACTGTCAAGTTCATTGAACTAAGGGACATTTAAGAAATCAGAAAAGCACATTTCTTAGTGTGTCTGTGTCAGTCTATATCTGGTCCCTGACCCCTTCTCTCCCAGCTCTTTCCAGCCTGCCCTGTTCCCTGGGTGTCCTGTGTTGAGCGGTTGTTCTTCACCCTGCCCTTCAACCATGATGTTTCTGCCGGGAGCCAGATGACCATTGAGCACAAATAAATCTGCTCTTTAAGATGTACGTGTCAGACATTTTGTCTCCATAACAGAAAGATGAAATAATACAAGGGTATTACAGAAATGTGTGACTACTAAGATGTGGCGATCACCAAAAACCATCTGAGAGGCTCTCATAACCTTGGCTGGAAAACAGCCTGGCGGAATTAATTTTAGACAGTACTTTAGCATTATCTACTGAAATTTCAAATGCATAAGCCCTGAACCAAAATTCCTGTTGAACAATGTTTTCTGTAAACATATTTGTGTAATGTCTGCAAATGTATATACAAAAAGAATGTTCACTGGAAACTTTATTAAAGCAAGTTGGAAGTACTTTCAATTCTAAATTCCGATTAAACAAATTATAATTCAGTGTGCCTAGGAATCTATTGCAATAACTAGAAAGACTGAGATAGAGTTAGTACTGATAAGGAATGTCCATTAGCTATACCATTTTTAAAATTTCTTTCTAACTTGTATTGAGATATAATGGATGTACAAAAATAACACATCTTTAGCATTTGTACCCTGAAGATTCTCAGGATATATATCAAGGTACTAAATGCACCCATCACCCCAAACATATCCTTGCATATTTTTACAAACTATTTGGTGCCTTGTATATGAAAACAATGCAAGATTTATTTTCTTAAATGTTTTAAAGTACATAATATTATGTTGTTAACTATAAATACTATGCTGTAAGTAGCTCTCTAGAATCTATGCAGCTAGCATAACAGAAGCTTTGCTTTTAAACTATTGAAGAACGGTTGTGTCTTTCCTTCTTCCCCCAGCCTTGACAACCAAAATTTTACTGTTTCAATGAATTTCACTATTTTAGATGCTGCATTTAAGTGGAATCAAGCAGTATTTGTTCTTTTATGACTAAGCCGTAATGTTAGGTGACAAGACATGCATTGAAAAGTAATGCCTTCACTCCAAGAGAATCTTGTAAATAAATAATAAATAAATAAATGCAAAATTGAAAATAAATTAAATGAGTATGAATTTTTATGCATGTTTAGAAACTAATACATTGGTTTAGAAAGTAATATTTCTTTTTGAAATTTCATTAAAGATGGAAAGCATAATTAAAATAATAACTTTTAAACATGGAAATACTTAAAAGTAATTTTAAAAAAAGATAGCACCAGCAGCCCTATAATTTAATTGAATCCTAAGAAACTGGGCATATTTTAAGTTCTGCTAAACATTGCTTAAGATAAAGATATTTTTCTTTTACTGACTGGATACCCATTACAAATCACTGAATATGAGATTATGTCTCACATCTATAATCTACTGTATAATAAATTTAAGTTCAAGTATGGGGGAAAATATGTCACAGACAGTTTCAGATAGTATCAGGTCAAGTCATATTTTTATGACAACCTCAGTAGGATGATAAATTGCTGGATCATGAGGCATGGAAAGATGGCTCAATGGATTTTCTCTTTGTTTAAAAATACAAAAAATAAAGAAGCAAGCTAGTCGAGTTAAAGTTTTAATGTATCAATATTTTTACAAGCTCCTTTACTGTTTATTAAGTTTATTATTTGAGTTTCTGCCTTGTAGTAATGTAGTATTACAGAACAAACAATGTTTAAATTAAATGTTTAAATACGAACAACATTCCCACAAACTGTTGGTATACAAACTTGATATAATTTCTCACAATAAGTGTATCCTATAACTTGCAATCAGAAGTGAGTTATCTCCTCCAACCTTCAAGAAATTTCTTTATGAAGGTTACCAGTCACTGCCTTCTGGACCACACAAGTATAAAGTATATGACACATATTTTAAATAACTCCGATACTTTTGAATTCTATCTGAGTTGGTATTCATGATGACCCCTATTATTACCAGTATCATATTGAGGTATAAAAGTACAGGATTATTACTGAGAGATGAGGATTAGAGGGGGAATAGTTGGTATTTTCAAGAACAATCATGAATTATTCTGTTTTCATGGGTTTGTTTTTTGTAACACATTTCAAATAAGCCTGAAATGTGTCTACTCATCAAAGCACATGCATTTGGTTCCCATTGTACATTCAGTCTTACTGAGCAGGGCTGCTTTGTCTCTAGCTTCAGCTTTTGACAGAATACACACAATCTCCCCATGATATTTCTGGTCCCTTTTGGCTACAAACTTATATTCATAAATTCATAAACTATTTTGATAGACAAATTAACTTTTCTAGTCCCAGAGGAAACAAGTTGAATTTGACTTTGCACTGCATCTTCTTTCTTTATTTGGGAACTGCGGTGGTTCATATCACCATCCTGATTATATATCTGTATCTTTTTCTCTTTCTCTTGATACAATATTTCTCCACTTGCCTTACTATTTGTTGGTTAAGACCTTGTCAGAATCAGAGATGGAAAAGAAGGGAGGTATTGGGAGCTGGTCAGTCTCCCATTGATTGAATCTCCCAATCTTATGAGCAAACATAAGGCGAAGGATTAAATAAAACAGACAATGTAGTATGGTTCATAGGGATTCATGAAGGTCAGAGCTCTCTTGCAGCTAAGGCAAAGACTTCTCTGGACTCTTTATTGGGTCCTTAACATACCACGGGAGTATAGGAAAGTGGAGGGCGTGTCTAAAGCAAAAGGTGTAGAAAATCGAGCAAGACCTTGAGAAGTTAGAACTGAGACAGTCCAAGTTGTAAACCTAGCTTATTGAGAGGGCTGTTTGATGTCTTAGGTTGGAAATTATTGCCCTGGAATAGGCAGCGAGAGCCAAATGTCCTCAGTTGTGGTCTTATCTTGCCCTGAAAGACTATAAATATGAGCTTTCCCAACACAGCCAGAGAGCTCTGTGGTCAGCACCTTAACCTTTACACAGCCCAGTTCCCACAGGGTGGTCATTGGGATAGGAATTTATTTTTCCTGAGTTGGGGTCTTTGACTCTCAGGAGCTGTCAAGTAGTTAGAGTTGGATATTTTATAAATACTTTCATAGAAATTTTTTTTTCAGAGACTTCTACTAAAAACCTTAGTGTCCTTATTTATGGCACTGCATTTTGTTACATTTGGCTGCTTTGGCCTTGGATTCTGCCTTGCCCTTCCCTTCCCTTCCCTTCCCTTCCCTTCCCTTCCCTTCCCTTCCCTTCCCTTTCTTCTCTACATTCAGGTCCTCAATGCCAGTCCTCAGAAAAATGGCTACAATCTCTTGCCTTGCAGTTGTTTTATTTGTGCAAAGTTCACTGAAACTCACTCCCAAACTTAAGAGGATGCCTCTCAACTTTTCTGACTAATTCTGTTGAAGTTCTCTTTTAACTTCATGGAGGGGAAGTGTAGCCTCTTCACCTACGTACTCACTGAACCAAGGAGACAGTACTTTCAGCAGAGTTCCCTCCAAAATTTCCTTTCATGTATTCCTGAATATTAGGCTTCACTTATTCATTTGATGTTCATGAGTTGTCCTACTAATTCAGGCAATCTATCTTGAGAATTTTCACATTATAGACTCTTGCAGTATGTTATAGTGTCAGTCATTTGTGCTTTGGCTCATGAGTTGAAACTGTCAAATATTTTTTTCATTCATTCATTCACTCATACATGCATATGTTCAATATGTATCAATTACTCAACAGATACTAAAAGCTGTCTTTGACGTTATGGCTATAATACAGTACAAGACTAAATTATCACTGACTTTGTAGAAGGAAGAGATAACAAAATTATGTATCAACTATATTTATATTAGAACTTGGTTAGTGTATGGGGAAATATAAATCAGGAAAAAGAAACAAAATTTGGGGTGGGGATAAGGAGACAATTTTAAACAGGATGGGAAAGGAAGACCTCAAGGGGCAGAATGATCTATGAGAGGTCCCATACGTACACAATGTTCAGAATAGGTAAAGCACAGACTAAGGTGACACTTCGTCTGCCTGCTTGGGAAGAAAAGGAGACTAGTGGATGTAGTAGCATGATATATGGGCGGAGTGGAAGAAATGAAAGATAACATAAATGAGACTCTGCAAAAGCAGAATTGACCATTGTAAACCCTCCTCTAATGACAAAGGGCAACACTGGAAGGATGGGAATTGAGGAGCGATGGCTATCTTTATAAATGATCACTCCACCTTTGTATAAAACAGACTGCAAGGGAGCAGAGAGTCTAATTAGATAGCTGTAGAAAGGGTGATGGTGGCTTGGACCAAGGAAGGAAAGGCGTTAAAATAGAAAGACTGGGTTAGAGATATATATTGGAAGTAGATGCAAAGGAATTTGGTGACAGATTTAATGTGGGATGTGAGAACAAGGAGGGGAAGGTAATGTTAAGATTTTTGGTCTGAGAAACTAGAAGTGTTAATTGCTATGAAAGCACAAAAAGCTAGATGAAAGCTGGAGGGGGTCTATGAAATGCTAGAGAGTAAGGCCAGGAGTTCATTTTAATTTTTGCACATGCCTAAATTAATTTACTTAATAGATATCCTTTGGAGATGTTGAGTGGACTATTACATACATGGGTCTGGAATTGAGACTTAGCAGAGAGGTCTAAATTTAAGATGTTAATTAGAGAGACATCAGAATGTGCTTGACAAAATTGGAGCACCAAAGAACAAAATTATGAAAAGAAAAAAATAAAAAATTTCAGGGACTGAGCCAAGGTCACACAAAAAGCCAGAGCAAGAGTCAACCAAACGACTGTAAAAGGGACCAACAAGAAGAAAGAGAGAGAAAAAGAGTGTACTCTAGGGAGATAGCAAGAACTTGTTCAAGGATGAGGGAACAATAGACTGGGTCACATATTCTAACAGGTGTTATGATGTCAGAACAGAACTGTGATCGTTGCATTTAATACCTTGGAGGCCACTGACAACCTTGAAAAGAACACCTTTGGGAAAGTAGTCAAACTCTGTTTGAATTACACAGGAAAAACTTTAAAATTCAAGTATAAACAATTCAACAAAAGTTCTTCTATAGATTCAAGCAGAGAAATGGGATAGCAAATGGGAAGGGAATTCAACTCAAGGGTGAAGTTTTAGAAAGTCCCATATTTGTACAGAGACGCAGAAGGAAATAGTGACTGGGCAGGAAAGAAGGACTTCTTCCTGGAGCCATATTTTTACGTAGAAGAAACAGATTATAATTTAGTACCCAAGAGGAGAAGCTGCCTGAAGAGAAAAACATGTAAGAAGTTCAAGAAACTAGAGCTGGAAAATAGAAACAGTTCTCTAAGTGGGTGTCGGATTCCTTCGAGACAGAAGTGACGCTGGAGTGTTAGAGCAGAATTGAAACAGCGACCCTATGAGGGCACGTGGCTGAAGCAAGGAAGGATATGACCAGTGTGATCCACGCTAAAGGACTGGAGCTGGGTCTTACGGATTTAGAGGACATTAAAGAAGCAGTGTCCTCCAGAAAGAACCATTATTTGAAGGGAAGAAGAAGTAAGAAACATTTTGAAAGAGTTCTAGAAAGCAGTGTGGGAGGGTTTTGGGAATGAGTAAGGACTGAAAATTGGGATAGAATGTAGAATGTGAGGAGCAGTACAAAGAGTAGGGTGGAAGAGATGGGTGTGAAAGCAGGGTTGCTAAAGTTCTTGTGGTTCATACTCTGGACTGCAATAATAAGCCTATCGAGATTAATTCTAGCAACCCAAGTCTGGCCAAGAAAGAGAAATTTACTGGGGCAAAGAGACTGACAACCATGTGTACGTCTCATTCCGAACTTCAGACTTCTCAGAATGCTAGTTAGTGGGCTGTGGGAGTCTTGCTTTAATTCCTTTTTTCTCATCTAGAATACTCCCTACATTAAAAAAATAATTTGTTGATTTACAGATGGCAGTTGTTGGAATGGATACACCAGAAACTACACATATCATTCTTTTGTTCAGTTTGGTTATTTGATCAGTTTAATAATTGTGTCCCTAAAAAGTCTTACTGTTTTGCAGTTTCATACAATAATGAAGAATTATTTTGTGCGCTATAAAATATAGACGAGGATGCTTTCCATCCACTGTTATTTATTATGGTCAAAATGACCCAATTAAGGTAAAATACTGATCAAGGAAAACATACGGCTTTGACTGAAGACAAGAGAATCTTCAAAGGAAGTTTACAGTAGTGTTAGGGTTTATACATTGTGTCAACTTGAGAAGTCTAGCAGCTTAATTAAGTAAGGCAGCGGCTCCACATCCTGGGGTGTAGAGCATAAGCAGTTACCTGGCCATTGTGTCAATTTGAGAAGGCCAAAAGTTTAGCTGAGAGACTCAGCAGGGAGCCAGGGTTCTTACTTTGTAAACATCCTCATCATGTGCAAAGGA
>RJWM01006228.1:0-68449 GCA_004363535.1 Dasyprocta punctata | reverse complement strand
CGGCTTGCTCTTGCTCCTTTTACTTTGGCTGCTTTTGTTTGGTTGCTGCCTTGAAGTGCTGTCCCCTGTGCCATGCCACCCTGCCTTGGAGCCAGCTGATTGTGGACTGAAACCTCCAAAAACTGTAAGCTAAATAAACCTTTCTTTCCCTAGTTTGTGTGTCAGGTGTTTTGTCTCAGCAAGGAGTAAAAAGTAACCAGGACAAGTAGTATCTCAATATAATCTGAGTTCTGGAAATTCTTCTAGCAGTATTTATTAAGCTCTTAATCAACCAGAATCCCATGTTTGAAATTTAAATATAGATTCTATTCTACCACTTTGTTTTAGGTTAGGGTTGAGAAGACTCAACTTTTCCCCAGCACATTGTTAGATTTTCCTTTAGCTTATGTCCTCATGTTTCAACAAAGATGTCTGAGCTCCTTGGAGTCTTCTTCCCTGAGCTGCTGCTTTAACAGAAGCAACAACCAGAGACAGGGCAGCAGAGCATGGTGAAGTAAGGCACAGGTAGAACTTCTGAAAGTGTCAGTGGTGGATTAGGTCAGGGTCCGGAGGAGAGCTGGGAGACACAGTCTGAGAACTATGAGGGATCCACATGTCCCTCAGACTTTTGTTCCGTTGGTGTTTCTTCACTGTGAAATCTGACACAACTGGGAGTCAGAAAACTGGAATTCTTAGAAATACAAAAGTTCTCAGTTACTAAGGAGTTGAATTTTGCTAGGGAAATAAGGTTTCACTGATATTCCTTTCCTTGGGTCCCTTCTTCAGCATGTCCTGGTTACACACATACACACATACACACACACCTCTTTTGCTTCTGTCTCCTATATTTCAATTACTACCAGTGGCAGTACAATTTGAGTTATGTGTACTCCAACTGCTGACTCCTTATTAATTTATCAAAGAAGTGTTTATGGAGTATCTTTTATACCCCGGGTACTTTTCTAGGCACTGGTGATTTAGCAGTTAACAAGATAGGGAAAGCTTCTGATCTTAAAAGACACATCCATTCTAGTACTTGTCTTGGCAGGTGGGGAGCAGACACAATAAATATGTAAGCAAATAATATGCAGGCTTGGCATGTTATAAATAGGAGATCCAAATTTTAATATTTCTGTTCATGAATCACATAGAATCCTGCACCTGTGGTGGAAATATATTTGATTACACAGCTAGGAGGAAGCTTAAAGACATGTGACATAAGTTATTGCCCTCATTCCATTAAAAGGAAATTTGAGACAGAGATGGTGATCATAAATTGTGTAAAGTCAAACTGAAGTAGGGAACTTAGCAATTACTATTAAGCCAAATCAATATTTAATTTCAATTTAAAGGGTAGTTTATTTCACACTGTGTCAAAAACTGGGCCAAACCCTCCCAATTACCCAATATTTAATCTATGTGAAACCTCTCATCATATGTACAACATTATTTCTTTTTTAGTGTAATTGTTGGTCATCCTTTGATTACCTTCATGGCTGTCTCATTTTGCAGAGATCTCTTTTTCTTTTTGCTGTTTAGCTATGTCTTGGTTGTACGCAGATCGTGTCTGAATTACAAGACCACTTTGTTTTCTTTTAAAAGAAAGTGACAAGAACCGGAGAGTTCTTCAGAGTAGGACCTAGATCTGGGAGGCAGACTATTCCACTAATAGTCTATGTTGGTGTGGTGCGATGGTTTATGAGAATGCGAGTCTGAAAATGAGATTCCACCATTCTCTGAACCTTTCCACCAGCTAAGAGCCTTGAGCCAAGCTGCTCCACACTACTCACATGTGAGATTACACGAGTAGAGGCTAGAGTTTTAGAAATCACTTATCATCTTGTCAAGTAAATCTGCTCCCAGCCCCTACCTCCCTCAGGGGCATGTGCTGTGGTTGTCCGGCTTCTCCCCAGTAGAATCTTCACTCTGAGTCTTTGTAGAAACTTCTACTTTTTTAGTCATGTGCTTACCAAACGCAATACTTCTCTTCTGGGAGTTTGATTCTTTCTCTGGTCAATGTGTCAAGGCAAATTTGGGCACTAGTCTGTTCTCAGCAGTATGGAACCTTCACTAATATCTGAGATGCAATCTCTGAAATCAATTTCTTTTGTTTAAAGCAGCTGGGAGTTCAACCTAATAGCTAATTTTTCTTGCAATATCATATGTTCATGTTCAGATGCACTGGCATTAAACAAAACAAAGGTCAAGTTCAGGGATTTTGTACTAGTTATGTGTAGACACAGGATGTTTTTTCCAGAACAATTTACTTTTCCTTTAACACATTTTAGAGTTGACTTAGTTCTTTAGCAGTGGCGCTTCTCAACAACTGTAATTATTTTTTAAGTATTTTAAGCAAAACAAAACAAAACAAAACAAAAAAAACCAGGAAAAGAAGGCTATTTTAATGCATTCAGGAACACACACACACACACGCTCACTATCACAGAAGTCAGATATCTGGTCAAAATTTCAGAAGACTTATTAATTTCCTGTACTATTTTTTTTGCACATTCTTTAAAACATAAATCTTGAGAAATGCTGGACTAAATTTTACTGAATTAAAGTTAATGAAGATTTCTGATATCTTCCTAAAATGACATTTTGCAGTCCAATAAATTGCTGAATTTCCTTCTTTCATAAGAGAAATATGCTGTTCATCAAATTCCAATATTCTCATAGGTGCAGAGGCTTATTCCCCACTTAATCCCACTAAATACCAAAGACTGCATATAAAATATATATAAAATCAAAGAATGTAACCAAAGGTAGAAGATGAAAGAGGAAAACCAACAAAAAATGAGCTCAAGACCGTGAGCACAGATAGGAAATTCCCCTGTGGTCCCTTGCATTAGGAGAATAGGGTTGGATACAAGTTCGACTACAAGCTTTTTAGCAATCCTACCTAATAAGCCAGGTATGGTGTCACATGCCTATAATCTTAGAAGTTTTGGAATCTGAGGCAGGGGGATCACAAGTTCAACCCCAATTTGGGTAACCTAGTGACTTAACAAGACTCTATGTCAAAATTTAAAACAAAGGTTGGGAATGAAACTTAGTGAAGGAACTGAGTTCAATCCCCAGTCCTGAAAAAAGAAATCTATATAAGTTGAAGTCTTCTGTTCTAATAGGGTTATCCAAAAGCAAACCAAGAAAGTAAAAATTATTAATATTTAAAATAAAAAAATTTCCGAGTCATCATAAGATAATGAATAATATAACAAAAAATAAATCTCAGCACGTGTAAGGCCTTTAATGTAGGAAAAAGATGTCATTTTTCTTCAAGTGCTCTAAGGGACAATAATTGGGGTTTCAGGAAGAACAACTGTCAAACTTTAATGGATATTAGAGTCAAATGAATAGCTCATTAATGTGCAGGCAACTGGGACCCACTTAGCCAACAGGCCTGGACTGGAACCTTAGAAGATGCATTTTAACAAGCACTCCGTGTGATTCTAATGAGGGACACCGGTAAGCGCACCTGAGTGACAGCACCTGTTTTTTTTTTTTAAATACATGACAGGTGATGTATGTAAGATGGGCTTTGGAAATCCAGAGGCTTTCTCTTCCACTTGAAAAAGCATTTTAGAAGGCAAACTAGCTAGGGTTATGTTGGAGGAACAACCATGTATCTGCTTTCATTATTTGTTTTAAAGAAATCATTTACAAACTTCACTCTTTAACTCTCCTTACTAAAAAGTTGCTCCCAATGTACCTCACAATGGACAGTAACATGTCATTACATCACCATTGTGTGAACTTCCTAACCTCCAGGCATGCCTAACATATGCCATTTCTTCAGCATTTTGAAAATAGATGTTGGATGAAATTAAGACTAAACTACCTGACAGATAGCTAGAAAGTAGCCCCTCTATGTTGCTCATTAAATTTAAATAGTAAGTTGTAAGAGCAGTCAAGCTGGGTGTAGGATTTGCATATTGTGAAAATGGAGGGACTTGTTAAGGATGTGTCCCAGAAGGAAGGGTCTATTTCCCCTCTAAATCCAATATTCGCTGTAGAAATATACTTTCAGTCCTCAGACACAAATAGGTTTAACTGAAGTTACATCTCAACCAAAAAAGAACAATATTTATAAATCATCCAGTGCTATTTACCAATGTTTCTTGTACAGCAAATTACAGTTTCTGTGGGAAGTGACTGATGGCAGTTGCACGAGCACATTGCTTTCCAAGTGTGGCCCCCAAACCAGATGCATCTGCCTATTCTGGGGGTTTATCACCAACCCAATAGTTTAGCCTGACATTTTACCTACTGATGAGAAATTCTGGACCAGGGATTGGACAGTGTAGACAGGCTCGCCAGTCAACTCTGATACACAGTAAAAGTTAAGGATGATTGCTTCCAGCTCACTAAGATTTGTGAGAAATTGGAAATATCTACCTAAAGTCACAGCAGTAGTTTGAAAAACTAATCTCTAGTTTCTCTTTCTGGTAACAAACAGACCTCAAGTCAACATATAGAACTGTATACATATTATTATTGATCTTACTGAACACTGCTACTTAATTACTTCAAATGTTCTCATGTTTATTTATTCTGTTTACTTTTTATTACAGGTTGCAAAATGGTGGCTGGCAAGACAATTTTTTGGCCATTTAAACATTAAAAAAATAGATGTCAAGTAAGTGACAAATACTGTCTAGGCTGTGGAGCAAAAGAACTCTTGTCCATTGCAGGTGGGAATGTAAACTAGCACAACCCCTATGGAAATGGATGCTCCTTGAGACAGTACTGTTAAATGAAATAAATCAGACACACAAGCGTAAATAGCACGTGGCTTCTCTTATATGAGAAACCCAAATTATGAATAAAGAGAAAAATAAAAGTTAATAGGAAGTAGGGGGAGATAAATCTTTCTCAAATGGAAAGGAGATCAAGAGATGGAGGAAGGGGAAAGAAAGGGATAGGGGATGAATGAAGGAATTAGGATGCATTATGTACATGCATCAGCTCCGTGCAAGGAATGGAAACATCATGTACTGCAAACATGCATGGATAAAGATACAGATCTCAACAGTATTAATGTGGACTCTCCCTACCCTAAGTCTTTGTAAAGTACCATAATCTGGTTTTTGTCTAACTCCTGATTTGTGTTCCTGTCTGGGCCTCGAATTCCTTCCACTATTTTAAGTCTAAAGGACATTCCTGTAAATGGTACCACTTCTCAGCCTTATGTTTTTCTATGTATCCCTAGTGATTGTTTCTTTAACCGAATTCTTCCTTTTATTTTTCATGTTTGTGTCATTACATATCACACGCTCCTTTTCTAAAATGCACTTTATCTTTGTCTTCCGTATAAAAACAGCATCCTGGAGTAGCTAAAATCCCATTGCTACCTTGAGGTACCGTTCAACATAGCTTGTAGTGTCTCTTTTCTGAGCTACCCATGGTCAGGAAATATCACACTCTATGATGTATTGAGCTTCTTTAAGTGAGGGAACTGCTTCTTCTGATTGAAGCTTCCATTAGAGGGTTTTGTCCACAATAGGAAGCTTATAAGATTTTGAATTACTTTTCTTATTCATTTAGTCTACTGAACAGATTTAAAGCATCAGGTCAGGCTAGATACCAACTGCCTTTTAAAGAGATTTTACTTACCCTTCTAGAGTCAGGTATGTTCTTTTTCAGAAATGGACTTGGCTGGAGAAGAGTCTGTTTAGTAAACTATGACAGAATAGTCCTGGGATTGTGTTATCAGTAATATCAGTGTTGTAGTCACAGTTTACAGGATTAGATTTAATACAGGGCGCATCATTTATAGGATTATTTTATAATATTCACTCAATAAGTCAAATGCAAAAGAGCGCAAAAGATCTGACACACTGGAGACCCAGAGAATCCAGCTGAGGGCCTGGATTCCATGGCAATGCCCTCCTCAAGTTCAGCTGAAGGTTTAGAGCATATGATGGTGTCTCATGCAAGTCTGTATCAAGGATCTGCACTGGCAAGGCCCAAAGGCCAGCAGTGGAAGCTAAAACGTCTGTGCCAGTGCAATGAAGGATCTGTGTCACCAGGGTGAGGGATCTGCACTGGAGCCAGAAAGTGTCGCTCAAGGTAAGGACCAGAGCTTCCCTAAAGAGAACCACAGCCATCCTCAGTGACAGCAAGGACCCAAGTTACTCCAACAATAACAGCACAGTTTGTACCAGCAAAACCAGCATGACAGGCTTCTCCTGGTGAATCAACAGAGCACCATCTTCCCCTCCTGTTCTGCTTTTATGCTGTTGGCAACAATGGTTTGCCTTCCATACCCAGCACCACGCTGATTCAGTTCATCTGAGTGTTACAAGTTGACCATAAGTTAATCCACCACTGTCAGCAAGGATGGAGTGACCTCTGAAAAGACTGACTAGAATCCTGCACACAACAAGACCTCTCCTCGAGGTGTCCCAACCCAATCAAATGGAGAATAAACTCAGTGTTGGTTACCAAGATCCGGCTATCATCTGGAGTCATCAAATATACTGAAGCTGGCTGTGCCTTCAAAGATCTAGAAATTTAAAGTTCAAAATGGCTTCTGGGATAATTTCAATCTATTTTTCTTCAATTAACTCTTGTAATCAGTACATACATATTCAGTCCATTCCATGAATAAATCTGCAGTAGTGAACAATAGAGAAAAGAATAGTTGTTTTATAGTCTAGTTTCCCTGGTTATCCAGAGAAACATTGACTCTGTAACACTTCTTTCATTGGTAAAACTAAATCATTTGGCCAACTGGACTCCTATGTTTCTCACCTGTAGCTCACAGAATGTTCAGTGGGAGAGTTTCCAGTGTCTACTACTCTCATTTTGTGGTGGGTGATGATATTTATTTGGGTGGGTAATGGCATACATTTTAACCCGAGTGACCCATATTAAATGCTCTTTTGTCTGTGATTGCTCTGATTGTCATAAATGTCTGATCTCATTAGCCTTAACTTAATTATTTAAATGCTAGAAACATATATACAGGCCATAGGAAAATCTGTATGGTTTTGTACACCTAAAATATCTTCTACTTGTGCTGTAATTTCTTTGGAATGAAATGCTTTCTCTTACATTACCCCATTTAATTAGAAGAACTCCAGTATGAAGTTCATATTATTATTTACCTTCCACAGTTGTCCAAATGTTCAGAAATTCTGAACAGCTTTTCAGATTTTCAATCCAAGTCAGTTCCAAGAGTAACCTGGACCTTTGCTGAAGTAGTCACAGGTCAGTCTCAGTTCACCAGGACGGGTTGCTAGGAAACAATGCTTTTGTTCATAAAACTCAAAAATCATTTTGGGCTTATGACTGCTCTTTAATTCATTGGATTTATCAATGTGAAAAATAAATAAGACTTGTCCGTTTATTTAGCTGAAACATTTTTAAAAAGTAAGCGAATGTTCAATTTTTGTCAGTAATCCTATCACAAAAAAGTTAATGAAAACCTGAAGACCTCTGTAATGTTTTCTCTGCAGGGGAAAAAAAAATCACCTTATTAAAATTAGATAGCTCAGTTGTCATTTGAGATACAGAAAAATAATGATATATAGAGTTCACAAAAGACTGTTCTGTGAAGTGTTAACTATTCACAATTCAGAAATCAGCCACCCTACAGACCCCTGTGCAAGGGATGCTAAACTCATTTTCATATGTTTGTAACCTAATTAGGTCTTCAGACATGGTCTCCTGAGGCCAGACTAACAATATGCCGACTCTCAGCACCACTTTATTCACATTTAAAAAAGAGCTTTCAATCCTTCAGGACTAACAATTTCAGTAAAGCAAGCAAATTCCAGGAAAAACCAATCAGGTTGTAAAGAATTTACATCCTTCTTTTTATAAATGATCCTCCTGGCTCCTTCTTTTTTAATCTTCCTTAAAGTTGGTTGGTTTTTTAATCTCCTTAAAACTGTCACTTTCCACCTTTTCTCTCATTTTTGCCCAAGTAGAGTCATTTTGATATATTTGCAGCAGCCAAGAACCTACTGCTGAAGACGTATGTTCTAAATATTTTCATCGAATTCCATGCAACTACATAACGTGTAGGAACATTTTTCAGTAGTGCAGGGTACTGTCCTGGGGATTCGAAAGTACCCCTTGAGGCACAAAATCCTCTGTGTTAAACCCAAAATAGTAATGTTCATTTCAATCATCTAGATTATAGCTGTAGACATGTCCTACAGGTCAGATTTTTATCACCAATGACACTTCTATATCCATGCTTGCTTGAGGTTTAAGCCTTCTTAATGTGTTTTTCTTTAGCAAGCAACTAGTCTAACTCACCTGCTGTTTCTATGAAACAGAGCAAAAATATGGCTTGATGAAACTTAATAGCTGATCCTTGTTTAGATATAATCTTCTCAATCAAGTTATTCCAGCAGTGCACCTGGTTTAGACTGCATAGCTGCTCCAGTGGGGAAGGCAGGAAAGAATGATACGGTAAAGGCAGAGGACAGCAAAAGCCAAAGGAGGGGAAGGTACTTCCTAAGGGATACTTGTGTCAGGGGTGGAGAAAAGTAACTGATAAATCCTTTGACCCAGCACACCCCACCAAAATGGTTTAAATTGACTGATTACTTAATAGGCTCTCAAAAATGAAAAACAGCTCATATCAAATAGATTTAAAAATAAGAGTGAAGAGTAGAATTCGTACCAAAAGCAAGAACTGCGTAAATTACACATTTGTGTGTATATTACCTCTTTAATGACCGTAGTTCATTGACATATTAATGTATTCTAATGAGAATTCCTGAGGACTAAGCCTTTTTAATGACTGAATAATTCTTGTGATCGTAGTGGTGCACTCCAAGTCTTTTCTTTTTCCTTGTGCCTTCATAACTTAAATACAGCTGCATGAGACTTTTTTATCTTTAATATATGAATTATTTTATGGCCATGCTTAACTAAATAACTAGGTACTTTCTAAAAGACATGGCTTGAAGCTGATAAATGGTTACCTCCATAAAATAGAAATGAAGGGTCACTTGGGGTTCAGGTGACATATATAATGGGGGCCACAAAAAAGTTTATTCTGTTAGAATATACCTTGGGGTGCCTCTATATCACTCTGGTAATTCCCTTTGACTGTTTATTCTCAAGGATGCTTTAAGTCTATGAATAGCATCTACTGTTCAAAAGCAACTTATTTATTGAAACACCCATGTAGCTGAGTTTCATGAAATGCGTACTGTTTTCTCATCAAAACCATGGTCTTGCCATGAAAACCTTCATAAATCATACTCCAAGAACAGCTCCTTAACTGCCTACTGTTTTCTTTTCAAATACCTGTTGTTAATCTTCCTGACAGTTCTGACAGTCCTGTGCCTGCAGCTTTGAAATCCACATGTTGTAAGCAGCTTAAAACTTCAAGCCAAAGGAAAAAGAATAGGCATCCATGCTGGAGAAATCACCCAACTTTCTCCTGTAGGTTGGTATCATAGGTAGGCAGAGCTGAAAGACTAGCATTTCCTAAGGATTTAGAATTTCTTCTTTATTAATGACACACTAATAACATTCATTATTGATGATCATGATAGCAGGAACTCACATGCATTTAATACTTGGATTAGTCTATAAGGTAAATGTTTTCTAAGCGGTAATGGATGAGGTCCCAGGTATCCCTGAGACTGTGACACTCTCCACAGATAGCTGGGAATTGGGAAAACAAGAAGTCCAGTCTAGATGCTATTAAGTTGCTTCTTATTTCTATTTTGCCTAGCCGATCTTCACTCAGTGTTCCTTGCTAACTTGGAGGGAATTGTGTCCCTTAGTTTGCTCATTATTTAATGGAAATAGCACTGTAACACCAGCCAGAAATGTTCCAGAGAGGTTCTGCCACAGACCACAGCTAATCAGCACCTTCCTCAGTGAAGCTGGCTGCTGAGTCTCTGTGATCTCCGCTTCAGCCCTCACAAAAGCCAATTCAAGGTCAAGTTCCAAGCTTGCTCCATGAGGCAAGTGGACTGTCCTTCTTCACATCCTAGGCTTGGGCTGACCCAGAAACTCACCTCTCTGTTCTCATTCAACTTATAGCTGGGACGTGAAAGGAGAAGGGGATCTGAGCCCTGCTCCGAGCCACAGTGAGGAAGCTGCTAAGGAGCATCCGTGTGTCGGGGCTGCTGCCCAGAGTCCCTACTAAATTTAAGGCTGGCTCAGGCAAGGTTTACTTTGATTTTATTTGTAATTAGGAACTAATGTGTTAGAGTGTGAAAGAAAACTCAGCATCGCTCTACTTTGCTGGCCTTCCTCCCCAAGGCAGGGCAAGCTCCCAGGAAATACGGCAAAGCAGGGCTCTGGTAGGGTGAGACCTAAGTTGTTAGAAAGCCTCGGTGACGCTCCTCCCTTCGCCTCAGCTCCAGGGCCTCTTTCTGTCCCCGAACACAACTTGCCGCTTCACGCCTGCCTTTAAGAGTCTAGAAAGTTTGCAAAAGGGAAGGGGTCAAGAGATGGGGGAGGGGGAGGGGATAAAAAAGAATTAACGTGTTATGCACATGTATGTTATCACTGTGTACCACAAACATGTGTCTATCAAAAAGACGCCATCACTCACTCAGTTCTCAGACCCAGTGTCTCCTCCTCAGACATTCTCTTTTTGGTTCCTCCAAAACAGCATCTTCACCCTCCTTTCCTCCCCTTGTTCTGTTTTCCTTTTCTCTGTAACACTCATCCACTTCTCATTTTATAAAGATTTCGTTCGTCTGTTTGTTCCCATAAGCCCCACAAGGTCAGGGACCATTTTTAAATGTTTAATTTTAAACATATCTAATTGATGTGTAATATTTGCACATGTTTAGGAGACTCAACATGGAGTTTTAATTGACACATATGGTGGGTGGTGACAAACTCAGCGTGATCAGCACACCTACACCTTAGACTTTTATTATGGTGAGGACCCCCTTTTTAATGTTCTATCCCTAATAAGTGTGCTGTACAACTAGTATGAAAAGAAGTGAATGAGTGAATACTCTTGGCTCCCATTTTGTCCTGTTTGGCTCACTTTGTTCTTCTTACAGGTTAAGTATCTAGTGATGTTTAATAATATAAAGTACGGAGTGATTATTTACTCTCCTGGTGTCACTCCTGCCAGAACTTCTCTAGTCTTCATCGACTAGGGCTCCTTCGGTTTGTATTTCCATCTCACACCTTTTCTCAGCATTTACCAAAAGACTCCTTGCTGTACACCCAGACTCAGGTTCCTCTGGAAGCAGGCCTGAGACAAAGGTCTGGGTGCAGATGATCTGTTTGGTAGGTGATTCTGGAGAACAGCCAGAAGGGGATTTGGAAAGCAAAGGCTTAGGGATGTGGGCAGGAAGGAGGAAAAGCCAAAGTAAAAGCATGAATGAGAGCTTGCCTGGGAATAAGGACCTGCATCTACTGGGACTTCCTAGATGCCTACAGATGCTTCCCAGAATTGTCTGCTGTTTATCCAGCTGCTTCTGTCCTCTATGTGTCAAGGGTCTTTCATTCAAATGGTAACTTCCACACATTTCCCAGCTTCACATGAGCAAGAATGGTGTCAGCTTAGGGTGGGGTCCAGTGTCACAAGAGACAATGCAAGCTTGAGGGAGAAGAAGACAGCATACAGAGAATTAGGAATTGAAACCACCAGAACTCCTCTGGCTGTGATTGAAGGTGAGGTCAGAGTCACAAACAATGTCCCTGCAGTAGTACGACAGCCTTGCCTTAGTCATCTACTTGTTCCTAGACACTAGAAGCCAAGCACAGTACCTGGCAAACAGTGCCCCTTCAATTAACATTTATTGAGCAGATAACAGAAGGAGGAGAATGAGATAGTTATGGGCTTTAAAAATAGGTTTGGATTTGCATCCCAGTTCCAACTTACAATAATTCCCTAGGCCTTGGTTTCCTCTTTTGAAAATGGAAACCTATTAGCAACTATTTTTATTTTATTTTTCAGTATGTGTGTATATTTATGACGTTATCTTTAGGGCTGGGGTTATGCCTTAGTGATAGTTCTTGCCTTGCATGCATGAAGCCCTGGGTTTGATGCCTATCACAACAGAACAAGCAAATAAACAAATACTAAAAAGAGAAAAAAATTCAGGAGGGACTGACAGTCACCTGTGAGCTCCTTCCATGCCTGCTGAGGGACACATTATATATTTATCATTAGCTCTCTGGCTTCAGTGGCATATCCTGAGATGTGTGTAAAAAGTTATTTCACTGAATCTCCATATGTCTAGTTACCATCAATGCATGTGTAGAGGGAGGTGGCAGAAATCATCTACAAATAATACTGGAGGCTATCACACAGCAATTTATAATTCTGCCCTGTTTGTTTGGGGGAAATGGACTATTTTCAAGTAGCTGTGTGTGATTACAGCCAACTGAGGACATGAAGCGAAGGGATTGTTTACCTGGGATGTGCCCGCACATTTAACAAATAATTGTGGGATTAAGGACACAATGAACCATGTCAGTTTCTAGGCACATTTTTTATTTTGTGAAGTCTGGGAAAAAAAGTCTCATTTTATATCAAACAATTTTCTAGAAGAAGCTATGTCTTTTTTATCAAATTGAATCAACAGATCAACTGGCATAAGGTGAGGTTTATTTACACAGATCAATATAGAGTAATTATGATATCCACACCATGTTTGAGAGTTGGCTGAAGTGCACTGACTGGCTAACTCTTGTCCTCTGAGTATGTGGTGGGTGCTGGAGAGCAGAAGGTTACAGACGCACTCACAGGGTATCCTCTCTGTGGTGGGGCAGAGTGATGGGGGGATGAAGACGGTCAGGAGGAGGTACAGCAGAAGGGTGGTGTAGGCAGGTCATCACAGGAAGTCCTGCTATGCTCCACCCAGAAACAGAACCTAGGAAGGGTTTGTATGAAAGATCTCTGGTCATTCCCTCCACAGAATTTGAAAACACAGTGCTAATTTCCTCTCCCACTCACCCTATCCTCTGGATGAGGCCTCTGCTTCAGGGTAGCAGTGGGGAGGTGGAGATCAGAACATGCATATTTAAAATTTTCTGTTTTTATTGAATCTTCTCTGATTTATATCTCTCAGAAACCTGTTATTATCATCATTCGCTTACAAAATGCACATGCACTCTGTTTTTTTTCCCCACAAACATTTTGAATAAACACAACCAAACTGCCAGAAGGCTTTATTCCCTAAAGTACCCCTTGCATGCAAAATTTGGCTCACTCCCAGTTCCATTTGTTAAGGTCTCCTTCGGCTCTGCCACTTCTCTTTCTAACATATAATCTGCTTTCACCAGAAGCAGGCACCTGATGGGTCTTAGCGGCTCAACAATTGGAATAACATCTCCTCATTTTCCCTTCCCTTCTCTCAGCTTGTGAAATGTCCACTGACATAAGCTGACAGTGAAAGAAAAACGGAACACTGTTCAATATTCCACACATTGTCGTACATATGCAGTATTGGCATTTTGCATGTTAATATCTGACACTGTTTTTTAATTTGTGCTAAACTGCCAGCTCATTTGCATTATCTCTCCATGATCCCCCACCTGTGCAGCAATTTAGGGGGGAAAACAACTATTTATGTTCCTCTAAAATTTAACTTGGTAGCAGATCCTCATCCAAGGAGAGCTTGTTTACTTTCCAAACGTTCTTCAGATTTTGCACTGCGTTCCTAGTCCGCGTATCCAGAGCACTTTTTTGTTACCTCTGGAAACCAAAAGAAGTCTTGAAAGACTCACTCTTGGGCTAAGTTGAGCAGCTTGGCTGTGCCCACAATGTGGCTTGCTGATTTGTGCACCGTCTGGTGTGTCCTATCTCAAAGTCAAGGCCACTGAGCACAACTGTGCTAAGTCAGCTACATGGATCGTGGAATTTGAGGACAAAGCTTTCACCTTGGGGTTAAGTTTATTACAGGAAAGAGGGGGAAAGGAACTGCGGACACTTTAAATACAGAGACCACAAAGTAAGTGTTTCAACAATGCTGACAAATAGAAAGCATCTCTCTTACAAAATCTAGAGGCTTTTTCTACATCTGTTGATTAGTTCTCGTAATTTAAGAACTCATAATCTGAGCGGGGGGGGGGGGAACAGTGCCTTACAAATTTTTGAAGAATTGAGGATTACCTTAGTTACCACTATTCTGAATGATCTTAGAGTGCAGGGTCCAGGGTAGGATGATGCTGGTTGCAAAATAAATAACGTTAAAATACATGTTGTTCAAACCCTGCATACCTGTACTATGTAGCCAAATTACTTACCATATTTGTTGTTCATTATGTGTTTCTTTCCAATGGTAAGGTAAGTTCTATGATGGTAAGTATTTTAATCTGCTATTGGTAATCTGCTGATGGTAAGTATTTTCATCTGCTACTTTGGTTAACTGATTTTTTTTTTTTTTTGAGACAGGATTTTGTTATGTAGTTCAGGCTGGCCTTGGACTCATGGTGATCCTCCTGCCTCAATTTCCTGAGCGCTGGAATTACAGGAATGCACTACCATGCCCAGTAAAACTGATGGGTTTGAAATGTCTGGAATGGTGCCTGCCACATAATAACTCTCAGTAAATATTAAATGAATACTTAACTGGAAGTCACTGCTCATTAGGGGAGTCAGAGTAAACACAACAGCTTTGGAAAGTTGTTTATAGTCTTTGAAATTTCTCAAACTAGATACTTTTTAAAAATGATAAGAAAACTAGAGCTAGTGCTGCCTTTTGTGAATTTTTCAAAAGTTCAAAATAAAAATATAAATGTGTTTGACCAAAATTTTTAGTAAGAGGAGGAATTTCTTAACACAAAAACAAACAAAGAAAATAGTCTAAAATATTGATTAGTATTCGTAAGAGAGGATTGATACTCATGTAAGTCATTGACCAGTGATCATGTCCTGGCAGACATCCGAGAGCTCCTGGCTTAGAGAACTGTAGCTTCTAGTGCTGCTTGAGTTGAAGCGGCTTTTACAGAGATGGCCAAGCTTTATGGAGATGTTGGATTCCAGACCAGAGAATTCAGCGACTGTAGAAGCAGAGCTTTAAAGGGAATTTGAGAGATCATCTGGTCCAGTAACTTCAGGGGAGTGAAACACTGAATCAAGCAGCTTTGTTGGGAGGTTTCCAGTTGATCCGATTCCTCCTGAGTGAGCACTGGGATGTTCCCAGGGCGTCGAAGAAGCATCCAACTGGCCTTGTTGCAACTTCCCGTTTCCATCTCATTTTCCCTCTGACGCCTGACATCTAAAGAACAAATTCAGAAAACAGCTAGTGATTGTCTCATTGCTGACTGCTTTTCAGAAAATATTTGTTTTCTTCAACTTGTGTGGATAATTTTAGGAACAATCCAGCAGTAATTTATGAGCATATAATACTTTCAGCCAAGCAATAGGTATTTGCATATGTAAATACATGGCCTGAAATTAAAATTAAAATGTATAAATGTATATATTCAGGCTGAGTAAGGACCCACTCCAAAATTGTAGGTGTATGGCTTCTGTACCCCTCATCGCCCACACAGCTGAAGGTTCTGGACTTCTGCCAGAACTCGGTTGAATCTCAACGTACTGTTGTCAGGACCATGCTGGTCACCACCAAATGTGAGCCCAAAGTTCCCAAGAAGTCCTGGCTCCTTCTTATTTCCTGAAAGCCAATCTCTCTCCCTGCCAGTTTCATCTCCTGCCGCATGCTTCAGAGGAATCAAGGACCACAGCAGTCTGAATAATTAAGGCTGCTCATTATTCTTTTATTTCTCACAGCCAGACTTGGGTCTTGGCTATGACCTAGATACCTGTTCCAGTCTTGGTCTTGGTTGGTGACTGATGGTAGAATCCAGACCTGGGATACAGGAAGCATGGGACTCATTTAAGATTTTCCTTCTAACACGGTGACCTTGCTATGATACTGACTTTTTTAATTCATAAAAGTGCCCAAGGAATATCTCAGCATAACCACATTTTAGGGATGACTTCTTTTTTCAGCATTTTTTTCATAAGAATGGGTGGTAACAGAATAGTGAAAAGCCAATATAAAGAAGTTTTTAAATAGTAGGAAGTGATATTGTAAGTGGTATACCGTTAAACTTTCTAGAATATTTTTTCTCAAGGTTTTGTTTCTTGGGTCTATAGATTTTTCTGTAGTGATTTTACAAAAGAAAAAAATACGTTCATTCTATAGTTAATCTTTTTATTTCCCTTTACAACTACCAGACTTTTTCAAAAAAAGATCTTTTGGTATTTTCAGAATGATGATTTTTCTCCCAAGTTTGTGCTATAAAAAAAAAGACAGGGAAGGTTAGCGATACACAGTTGTGATAGAGCCGTCAAGCTAGAGATGGTGTCACACAGCTGTAATCCCAGGACTCTGGCTACAGGTTTGATTCCCAATATCCACCTCCCCCCACGAAGACACAAAGGAAGAAAACAGAGAGAGCACCATCAGTACCACTTAGTGGAGCTATATTGTTATCAGTACAACATATAATCGCATTTGGCCTATGCCACACTACTTATATGGAAAAGCCTCCCCTTCGTATGGATCAGCAAATATTTTCCTTGTTAATGCTGATGAGTACAAAGGCAAAAATATCACTGGAATAAATATGACAGCTATGATAGCAACTGGAAATTGTGATTTCATTTACTTTAGTTCCAGCCTCAACTTGTTCCTTAAGCACATGATGAAGGGACCCGATGCCTGGAAAGATAGTTGTTCTGAGATAGTCTTTCAAGGGTCCTTACTACTTTTTTAAAAACTCAATTTTGAAATTAATGTGACAGACACAAAAGTGAGAGATCACTTATTCAGTGAATAACTTCAAAGAAGAGCAAAAACAAACGCAGGCCACAATATACTTGCCTACCAGATCTAACATTACACGTAAGATCATTAACTGTCCTTAGGGGATAAGAAAGTTTTCTGAGATTTCTTTAAAGGAGTTGATAGAAGGTAGAATTTATTAACATCTTATAATAAACATCTAGGAAGTTTTTTCATTTTCTGCCTCTAACTTCCTATTTTCTCCCCTCAGGCAATATCCAAACATCATGTAAAACCATCCTCGAGTTTTAAAAATGAAATGTCCAAACATATTTTTTTGCTTTGCCACAATTATTTAATTGTCTTCCTAATTAATTCCACAGTCTGAAATAAATTATTGACTTACCAGACTCTCTTGTTTTCTGTGACAGCTTCAGCAATAAACAAGCCATTAACAATTCATAATGAGCAGGATAAGTTTGTTTTTTCCATGTGTTAATTTGGTCCCCATTAGAGATAGACTTTGACTCTTCTCTGTTCTGTCTACTCATTTTGGAAGAGACTGACAGACTGCTGAGCTTTATATGTTCAAATAAAGAATTCCTTTAAAAGAACTAAGATCTCTATTTTTCTATACCCAAGAAGTTATGCAGAGATAACTTTTGAAGTTTTCTTTTGTCCTTTTGTCTTATTTCTTCCCGCTTTGTGAAGAAACTGCAGTATTCCATACATAGACTGAACCATTCTTGACCTGAGCTCCTTATCAATAATCTGTGAATGTCTCCAACCAAGAGTCAAATGAATTTCCTAAGAAATTAGTGTAATCTATGCATAAAAATGGGTCAGAGAATTCTTGGTAAAATGTGTCTTATGACACCATCTGGAAAGATAGATGAGATGAACTTTGTAGACAACATTAATGGAGAGAAGAGAGCGGGCAAAGAGAAAGTTGAGAAAAACTCTGATAAGATGGTGGGTGGTGTGGAGTAAAGTTGAGTCCTAATGCATAGGATTCTCTCTAGGGTGGAAGTGCTGGAGTGATTGGTAGAAAAGATGACTTATTTTTTGAGGGAATCAGGATGCCTTGTTGAATTTCGAATGGAGGCAGAGGTAAACAGCTTTTGGAATTTATGCAGAAAGAGTAATCATCACAAATAGTGCTTGTCTAATATAAGTTGGGGAGTTGTTACATAAATTGGGCAGATAATATTACTAAGAGGAATACAATAGAATACATTTATATATTGTAGAAGAAAAACATGATATAAATTTATTTAATCATGGGAAATTTGATAGGCTCAAGAGCAAGGGAAAACTCATTGACTGAAGTCAGACTTGAGTTCAAATTTAGTTCCAGGTTTTAGTTTTTGTATTATATAATTCAGATAGTAATTTGTACCTCATTAAATGAGAATATAATGCTGGGAATATAACTGAGTGGCAGAGCAGTTGGCTACCATGTACAAGACTCTGACTTCACTCCCTAGTACTACAAAAAGAACAGAGAGAGAGAGAGAGAGAGAGAGAGAGAGAGAGAATTTGTAGCTTGATGTAGAGATTAGTATGTAGTGATTATTTAGTAAATTATATTAAATACTTATAAATATCATTCATATGTCATACATATACAATAAATGTTTAAAATACAACATGTTGCTTATAATTAGCATACATAAATATATAACATAATAATGTACAATTAGCATGTAAGTTATATATCATATATCGATATTTTAATATTATACATATGTAATATCTGCAGTTTAGCAATAAATGTATACTCACTTCAGGAAAGGAAAAATTTGTATAAATGTTTTAATACTAAATTTATTGAGACATCATGAGATTAATACAAGTTACTTTTGGTCTCTACAATTATGAGTTGCTTAAATTGGTGGCCTTGAGCTTCTAGGCATTTATTAGTATGGCAAACTGCTGCTCTAGTAACCTTGGTCATTCAGATTTCTGCATCTGCATTTTCAGTTTCTTTTCTAAGGGTTGGCAGGGTGGTCACTTTTCTGTGGCACACAACATCCTCTAGGGTCTTCCATACAAGGGTAACGCCATCTATTGAAAACACATCATCCTGTTCCTTTTCTGAAGTATGTATACATTTTTGGCAGACTCTGTATTTATATTTTATATATTGTTCTTTATTTACATTATATTACACTGTAAGAGACATTATAATTAAAGACTTTGGTTGCTGAGCCCTTGGCTTAAATTCTTAAGAGAGAGTAATGGTTCCACAGCAGTCAAAATTTGGTGCAGAATTTCAAGACCAGGCTAATCATTAGGCAACAGAGTCTATAGTTTTTATACATTTTTTTTTCAATGGCTATTTGAACACAAAAGAAGGTTGCTTGCTTAGCTGAATAGGTACACGAAGCCTACAATGTGCACACCTTTCTGATGAGAAATTCACCCAAGCCCTGTAGACAGATTAGTAGAATGGTTACTATTCCCTTCTCCTTTCTCCATCCATGCTCTTTGCAACCTGGCTTTGTAGCTCCTCAATGAAGAGGTAGGGTTTTTCTTTATCCCTTGATTCTAGATGCAGACATGAGCTTTATTTTGACCAAGAGGATGTTAACAGATACAATGAAAGTCTGAGCCGCAACAAGTGCTTGAACATTTGCACTTCTTCTCTTGCTCCTCTGCTTAGCCATGAGAGTGGAGCAGCTCTGCTTGCTGCAGGATGAACGATGAGGGCCAGAGCCAAGTCACTGCAGACTCTCTATGCGAGGTCATCCCAGCCAGCTGACCCAAGCAAGCTCCCAACACAGGAGCTCAGAGGAGCCTTTATGCAGGCAGTAACACAAAGACTCGAGCTAAGTAACTGCTTATTATTTTAAGCCCCAGAATTACAGAGAGGCTTGTGGTGTTGATGGTTGGGTAGTTCCCTTGAGGGCATATGTGTGAGATGCACAAATACAATTGAGATTAGAAATTCACTTCATAGACTTCTGATCAGAGGTTCAGAACAAGTACCTAGGAATAAATATAAACAGAATCTTTTCATTGAAAGACAAGCAGTTGAGCTAACTGAAAATAAGTGGTGAATGCTAGAGGTTAGTCTTAAGTCTATGTACCTTAGTCCTTAAACTGTAGTCTTCTTTTGTTTTCCTTTTGATGACTGTTCCTTTACTCCAGTCAGAATGAACTGAACCAGAACAGCTTTGACAGATCACTAGAGAGAAGAGGATGATGTGTGTTATTGAAGAAAGGATGGAGAAAAGCAATCACATAGCATTTTAACTAAGGGACAGCAAAATACGATGGATGCAGAAATGACACTACAGTAATAGATTTACATGTTTAGGTCCCTTGTAACATTTTAGATGTGCAGCGTTAGATTATTCTGCTTACGTATAATATGGAGATAATATCTGTATTGCTCTCTTACACACACAAACATGCACACACGCATACACACACACACACACACACACTGCATTGCCTCTTGTTACACATCGCCTATATTTAACTTGATGGAGAATCATACCTCTTGAACATGATCTTTTCAAAAAAGGGAAACTCAACTGTTTTGTCTTTTACCTCTCCATCTCCAGGAATTACCATAGAACCCAGGAAAATATATTTAATGCCTATTAAGTGAACAAATGAATTAATGAATTAATGAACTGAAAGGCAGTTATACATTAAAAGAGTGTTTGCTCCTGATAGGTTGCCTCCTGGATTTCTGTTGCTGATCTCCAAAGAAAACCGGAGAAGGGGCTCCTTACTTGGAATTCTACAGTGTCAGCCATCACATTTCCTGTCTATGTCATAGGGCTGGCCTGGAGCTTTATGGAAGAAAGTTTCTATCCATTTTTGATGCCTGTTTGGAGGAGAAGGCTCTCATGAAGAACTCTTCACCAAGACAACAGAAGGTTTGAGAATCCAATGCCACAGGAGACATCCCAATATATAAATTTGGAAATAGGAGATCTATGAAGATGAAAAGTTTTAGTTGTAAGTTATATTATTAGTGCAGTCAAGTGGAGGAGCAAAGAGGAGCTGTAGAAAGTAGAATATCGTGTACCTTGATCTTAGAATGACTGGTGGTTATAGTATGTCCCGTAAAATGATTCCTCTTATTGAAGAAAAATTTGTTTTCTCCATAAACAACTTTAATTCTGTGGGCAACAGGAAAGCTACGGAAGCTGAAGGTCAGGGACAGACTGGGCACAGTCACCTGCACATACAAAGTGTACACCTGCGCACAGTGGGTGTTGAACCCTGCTCAGATCCTCTGCATCCTTTTCTTGGCGTCCAGCATGGCGTATGATGCTGGGAAATGCAGGTTCATGATGTAAAGATGAATGCATAAATTTCCATCCATTTATTTTCTTAATGAAACTTGGTTTCTAGTTGGAAGGCTGTATTTTACTGACTGATAAATCTTAACCAGTGTTTTCTTTTAATGAAAATTTTTGTGAATGTGTGCTTATGTTTTTGTGTACTTAAGTGTTTTGTGGTGCATGCAACAAGAGACTCACTTTTCACTTCTCTAAAGTAGGATTTAGCTATTCAGCATCTTCTGTTCCATCGAAAACTGGATCAACATAGTCTACTTAGTTAACAGAAAATTGAATGGCAGCTACTTTCTACCTCGTCATTCATCTTGCACACATCTCTTCCTGTTTTGCTACCTGTATGTAGAGAATCACATGCAGGCGTGTAAAAAAATGGGCAGAGGGCTGCGAAACAGAAGAGTCATATGAAAACATCACATAGCATTTACAACCTTATTTTTATTCTTATCACTGTCTTTGATGTATTCTAGGAATTTTGATAATCACACTCTTAAATCATTTCTAAAAGTGTCAGTAATTTGCATCATGGTTGGACTAGAAGTTTGCAAAATTGAATATTCATACAAGTGCAAATCACTTCATTTCAGCTTCTCTACAGACCTGGAGCAAATAAACTTTAGTTTAAATTTTCATCAGCATAGATTCTAAGCAGTTTCCCTTGCTCAGTTTTAGAACAACTCCTTACTATTTACTACATTCCAATTTATAGACCGAAATTATGTTTAATGTGTTTTAGAAAATATATCTGAATGTTCTCATAAAGATCCCATTATGTAATTTATGGTACTTTTCCTAGAAGATCATGCAGTCATTTAACTTGCATTAATTAAGTAACATTTGGGGGCATTGTACAGGGTTTGGTATTAGAAGGTTGTTAAAAGTATTAAAAGAGCCAGGAATTTAGCTCAATGGTTTAGGTGCCTGCCTGGCAGGTGTAAGGTTGTGAGTTCAATCCCCAGTACCAAAACAAAACAAAACAAAACAAAACAAAACAAAAAAATTAAAAGAATTTCTATGGAGCAAGAGCTTAATATTCACATTAGTTTTGTCATCCCAATAAGATTACATCTTATTGTACCTATGTTAACTGATGTCTTGAAACAGAAAATAGTATGTATTAGAGTCACTGGATAAATATTGTGAAAATTGGCTGAAGTTGTAAGGGATAATAGAGAAACACCCAGAAGAATTGAGCAGGTCTAACAAAAAGTATTATAGGTTGTGCACTGGCTTTTTGGAATATTAATGACAAGGCAAATAGTTAGCTCTAAAGTTTTGCAGAATACAATTTTTCCAACTGCATATTATATCCTGATAAAGAGTGTAACTAAATGTAAGTGGGAGGTTAATAGAAGAATAGTAAGTAGACTGAGCTGTGGTTTCACGTGATGCATATCTCTAGCTTTTTTCAGCTATGCAGCCTGCTAAAATTTCCTTTGAATCTTAGTTTGCTAATCAGAAAATTCAGGCTTAAAAAATAGTTTCACATTCATATGACTGGTGTCAGAATCAAAGAAGATAATGGCAGTTAAATATTCAGTACATTACTGCACAACACTAGATTTTAGGTTTTAGGTGTTACTTTATTTTAATTAAAAAATCAGGAGAGAATTAAGTGTGGAGCCTAGACCTATAATCTCAGCATTGTGGGAGACTGAGGAAGGAGGATCATAAATGTGAGTTTAACCTGGGCAACTTAGTGAGACCCTATCTCAAAATTTTTAAAAAAATGGAAAAGAGAGCCCAAGGTTTTAGCTCAGTATCAAGGCCATGGGTTCAATCCACAACACCACCAAAACACTAAAATGAACAAAGAAAACTTGGGAGAGTACTCTGGTTTCCATGTTTATGAAGTTACCCTTTCTCCCTAAATTGAAAAGACCCAAAGACAAATACAAAGAATTACAATTTACTGGAAAAGAAAGACATTAGCAGCAACCTCCATGGGAACAAAGGCTGGGCCGGGTAAATCTGAACTATAATCATTAGCATCTGGAGGTTCCATCTCAGTTCAAATCTAAGAGCTAAAAACTCCAGGGAACCCAGTCACAGGTGGCCTTACTCACGTTACTTCTACCTCCAAGACCTCACGAGGTTCTCATGGTGAACACTGCAGAAACACCTGCTTATCTTTCCATAAGAGGCAGAAGAATATAAACCAGTTTACACTCTGTTCTTACATTCAATGTCTTCCATAAGAACAAGTCATTTTACAATTGCTGAACCTACTGAGACCTTACCAGAAACTATCCGACCTGGGAAGGGAAATATCCAACTATAACCCCCTCTAGTCTCCAAGTAGGAGAAAGGAAATAATCAGATCTTATCTTTCTACATATTTTGTCCCAACTTAGGGTAAAATCCCTGAGAAGCATGTATAAAGAGGTACAGTTCATTATAAAACTGAAAAACAATGTAAAACTACAGAATTTCTTTTTCTTCATGCCTGCCCCCACATTAGTAAAAAACTGCTATGATTTACATCTAGAATATCCCCAAGAGTATCTTGTTTAGTGGTGGGGATGGTCAGGAGGGGCAGGTCACAGGGTGTGTAACCCAGAAGAGTGTATTCTAATCCCAGACTCCTCCCTTTTATCTCTGCCTCCAAGCTATCATGTGGTGAGCAACTTTCTTTCACCATGCTGTTTTTTCTTTGGAGCTGACCAACCATGGACTGAATTCATAGAAACTCTATTTCAAAATAAATCTCTCTTCCTTTAAATTGTGGGTATCACAAATTTTGTCCCAGCATAGGAAAGTGACTAATATAGACAGTTGTTGTGACTGTAATTGACCACATGATTTCAAAGTTTTTAGAAACAATAGGAGGAGGAGTTTAGAAAGATTTGGAGATGCAAGCTATATAAGCCTTAGAATGTTGTGAGCAGTGAAGTGAGCAGTGAGTTATACTGGTCAGCGCTCAGAAGAATACATCTTCATGGGAATGTGGACAGTCAAGGCCAGGCTCAGGAGGTTTCAGTCAGGAACAAGGACTCCATTGGCAGTTGAACTAGAGGGCTATGTGTGTTACATTCCAGCAGAAAATTTTTTTCTACATTTTGCACATATCCTGAGATTTTGTGAGAGGCTAATATAGAGGGCACTTGTTTAATCTAACAGAAGCAGTTTCAAGGCTGTCCAGCATTCACACTGAGGCATGGATACTGTTGGCTGCTTTTAGTCAGATCTTTAAGGACAATCAGAAGGAAATGGCACAGCTGAATGACTCAAAAAGCTTGAACTTTAGCCAGAAAGGATGTACCTGAAAAGTTTGGGCAAAGGAGAGCATAGTTACTAATAAGACTACTGTTAAAAAGAAGGCACATACCTTGCACAGAGACAACAAAAAAGGTACATTGAGAGGATCTCAGAAATCCAAAGACGCAACCCATCACTGGCTCAAGGGTGCAAAACTAAATCTTTCATTTGAGAAGAGATTCCCTTGGTTGTCTCTTTACCCATGGCAGCCTATGGAGATATGTCTTCAAATTCTGTCATCCAGCACTCAGAGACAACTGCAGCCATGGTCCAAGGATGACCCAGCTACTGCTCAAGCTGGCAGCTAACGTTGGCATCGTTCCCACGATCTGGTTTTTCAGGCACATAATTCAGAAGTTATAGGTTTATGCAGGCTCTGTCTCATATTTCAGAAGAAGGCCAGAGGGAGGGATCAGGCAAAAATGTGTGACAGTCCCTGCCAGGAGCTCATAAGAAAACTTCACGAGGCTGAGAGTGAATTTGAAAATGCAGTTGATATCCAAGAAAGTTGTGGATGCCAAGAACATGAATTGTACAGTGAGAAAAGCCACAAGCAGTGAGCACAGCCTGCCCACAAGAGCTGTAATCAGCAAGGCTATAGCTGCAGTGCTTTCAAAGTCCTCTGGAATTCACATCTCACAGCAACCCGGGTGCTGAACACGCAGCTACAGTGTTGGCCCTGCTGTGCTTTGCATGGGCCCCATGTCCTCCTTTTCTCCCACTCCTCCCCTTCGGAATGGGAATGTCTGCCCTGTGTCACTGTATGTCAGGAATGTTTAACATTTAATGTTTTTTTTTTTAACAGGGACACATAAATAAGAGTTTTCCTTGAGTCTCAGACTTTTCAGCAATGCTGGAGCTCTTAAGACTCTGGCAACCCTTGGAGTTGGACTGACTGGATTTTAGATGTTGAGATGGAAATAGGATTTTTGGGAACCAGGGGTGTTATGTTATGGTTTAGACCTAAATGTCCCCCAAAGGGCCACACTTAGAGGGAAGGCCTGATCAGAAGGCTCAGGTCACAGGGCTTGTGACTTGAAGGGCATGTTCTCAACCCCAGGATTTCCCTTTCCTCTCTGCTTCCTCCAAAAAGCCGCATTTCCATCCCTCTTTTTCCCAGGATCTAGTCAATCATGAACTGAAGCCTCCAAGCCAAAACAAATGCCTTGCCTTTAAATTGTGAGAGTCAAGTATTTTGTTCCAGCCCAGGAAAATGACAAACACAGACTTATTTACAAAAGTTCCCCTTATGTGGTACGTTATTCCAGCTATTAGGAAAAATTTTGTAAGATATATTTAATGGCAAAAACACAGTAAAAATACAGCAAGCATTAACACAGGACTTACATACAGCAGGAATTTTAAATCATTGTGATTAATATGCTAAGGGCCTTAGTGGATTAACTGGAACAGATGGACAATGCAAGCAGAAAGTTAGAAACTCTAAGGAAACCAAAAAGAAATTTTAAACATCAAAAATACTGCAACAAAAATAAAGAATGCCTTTGATGGGCTTATTAGTAGACTGGCCATGGCTGAATAAAGAAACTCTGACCTTGAGGGTATCTCAGTAGAAACCTCAAAACCTGAAGAGCAAATACAAAAAAGCTGAAAAACAAAGCACAACAAACAGAATATTCAATAATTTTGGGACAGCTACCAAGTTCCACATAATAGGGAAAGCAGAATGAAAAAAATAGAGAAAAGGAACAGAAGAAATGTTTGAAATAATGACTGACCATTTCCTTAAATTAATGTCAGAGCCCAAACCATGAATCAAAGAAGCATGAAGGATGCCAAGCAAGATACATGTCAGGCAGATTACACCTAGGCATGTAATCTTCAAACTACAGAAAAGGAATGAAGAAAATATCTTGAAATAAGCCAGAGGGAAAGGAGAAACTCAGTTACATAGGAGCTAAGAAAAACATTATATCTAAAATGTCAGAAGTTTTGCAAGCAAGTATGGGGTGAAGCATTTAGTGTTGGAAGAATAAAAAAAACAACAATTTTAGTCTTTTCATACTTTGGGAAATTATCCTTCGTAAGTGAAGAAACGAAGACATTCGCAAATGAACATAAATTGAGGGAATTTATCGCTGGTAGAAATTCCTTTAGTGTATAGGAAAATGCTATGCATTGGAAATTCAGGTCTATGAAAGAAAAAAAGAGCGCTGGAGAAGGGATAAGTGGGTGAAAATTTGCTTTTTAAATTCTCAACAAAAAATTACATACACAACCACCCACACAAAACACACAGTCAATAAAGAGGTACAGTTAATATGCTTAGAAGAAAGAAAATGGAAACGTATAAAATGGTTCATTAAAGCCACACACACACAGGGGTCTGGGGCTATAGCTCAGTGGTACAGCACCTGCCTGGCAAGCACAAAGCCCTGAGTTTGATTCCTGGCACCACGAAACAAAACACAGACACAGACACACACACACACACACACACACACACACACACACACAGAGGACAGGAAAAGACTGGGAGACATTAGGAATAAAAGACGAGGCAAACAAATGGAGAACAACAATGTTGTAAATATTAATCTAACCATATCAATGATTACTTTGCATCTCATCTCTCTTAATGAATGAACTAAACATCAGATATTGTCAGAGTGGATAAAACAGAAGTTAAATGTATGTTGTTCACAAGAAATGTACTATAAATATAATACATAGATATACACATTCAAAGTAAAGGCACAGAAAGATATATCATGTTAACATTAGTAAAAAATAAAGTAGTATCTATATTCATCATAGAGAGTCAACTTTTTTAATGGTAAATCTATCAAGGATAAAAAGAGACATTCCATATTGATAAAGGCATCATTTGTCCAAGAAGACATAGTAATCCTTACCATGTATGTGCTCATTAAATTACATGAATCAAAAACTGATAGAACTGCGAGGAGAAAGAGGAAAACCTACTATTATACTTCAGGATTTCAACACCACTCAAGCAGAAACAGACTAATCCAACTGGCCAAAAACCAGTAAGGAAATAGTTGACCTGAGCCACAGCTGAATGTAATGACAATGGGCACAATATTCTGAAGGTCACGTGAAGCATTTACCAAGGTACATCGTATTCGGGGCAATAAAATACACATGAACAAATTCAAGAGAATTGAAATCATAGGAAGTCTGCCTTTGATCACAGTGGATTAAACTAGAAGCCAACAATGGGAACATATCTGGAAAGTTTCTCAAAATAATGAGATTTTACAACAAACTTCTAACTAACATATTTTCTTTTTCTTTTCTTTCTTTTTTTTTTTTTTTTTGTTTTTTTGTTTTTTTTGTACCAGGGATTGAACTCATTACCTCGCATTTACCAGGCAGGCACTAGGGTTGCTGAACTATATGCCCGGCTAATGAACATATTTTAAAGAAATCTCAGAGGAACTAAACAGTTGAATTAAAGGAAGAAAATACACGTTATTCAAATTTTTGAACAAGGAGGGAATTTGTGGTATTAAAATCATATATTATTAGAAAATACCTAAGAAAGATTTAAAAATCAATCACCTAAGTTCTATCATAAGAACCTAGAAAAAAATAAGTGTAAATAAAAACAAAAGAAAAAATACTACAAATTAGATCAGAAATTAGTGATTTTGAAGACAGCAAGTCAATAGAAAAAAATTGATGTAACCAAAAACTAGTTCCTTCAGAACTTAATGAAATTCAGGTTAAAGAATAAATAAAAAGAGGAAACAAATAGACTATATATGTATATGTTTATTAGATTCTTAGTCAGTGACAAATAACCCTGAAAAACAGAAAGCATCTGTTTGAAGTGATTTTGCTGGTAAATTCTACCAAACTTTTAAGGAAGCAATCAGAGCAATGCCTATGTCTTTCAATAAATACAAGCAGAACCCATTCTATTAAGCCAGCATCACACTAAAACCAAAACCAGGTAAACACATCACAAAAATAGATCACTACAGGTCAATATCTCTCAAGAATACAAACAGAGACATCCTTAATGAAATATTAGCAGATCTAATGAACACTGTATAAAAAAGAATCACACAACATGACTAGGAGATATTTTCTCAGGTATGCAAAGCAGGTTCAACATTTAACAACTAATATAAGCCATCACATAAGAAAGCTAAAAATATTATGAATATATAAATACATACATAAAAAGCATTTAACAAAAATCCAACACTGACTTAGCATAAAATACTTCAGTAAACCAGGAGTAAGAGGCGCATCCTCAATATCATAAGGAATGTCTACAAAAACATACGGCTAATAGTACACCCATTCATGAATTTAAGGAAACTTGAAGCTCTCTCACTAAGATAAAAATAAGGCAGTGATGTCCCCTCTCCCCATTCTTTTTTAATATTCTATTGGATGTTCTAGTTAGTTGAATGACAGAAAAAAGTATGTAAATTGGCAAATAAGAAATAATATTGTATTTGTTCATCGATAGCATAAACATCCATATAGACATCTGAAGCAACTAAAATCTTTGATCCCCTTCTCATTATTACTTTTCAATATTGTATGAAAGTCCTAGATACTGGGAATAAGATGGAAAGAGAAACAAAAATGTATACAGATTGGCAAAGAAGAAATAGTTCTGTCTTTGTCCACAGATTCATGATCATCCATATAGACAACCTGAGTAACTGAGTAAAATCCCTATGAAACTATTAAGTTATTATAACCGAGTTGCAGGATAGATGGATAATATAGAAGGGTGAATCATCTTTCCATTTGGCAATGAAGAACAACTGAAGCTCAAGATTAAACACACAGTATCGTTTACATTAGCATTTCAAACAGTAAAATGCTGAGATACAACAAAATATATAAAGGTGTAATTGAGGAAAACTATAAAACTGTGATAAAAGAAATCAAGGAAATCCAAGTATATATGTATATATATATATCCACAAATAGGAATATCTCTGCTTCTTATTTCCAATTTATATGCCTTTCATTTCTTTTTCTTGTATGTTAGTTTTTGCTAGTATGTCTAGTATTATGATGAACAGAAGTAGTCATTGTGGCTATTCTTACCTTGTACTTAAATAAAATAAGATTTCAGTTCCTCCCCTTGCTGAACTTTTCATACACTCTATATTCTCTTAAGGAAATTTCTTTCTGTACTTTGTGAGAGTTTTTTTTTTTTAGCAAAAGAGGTTATTCATCTTTGTCAAATGCTTTTTAAAGCATCTATCGATACTACCATAAGATTTTTTTATGTTTCATTTTGTTAATGTGGAATATCATATTGATTAATTTACCTACACTAAACCAATCTTGAGTCACAGGGACGATGTCAAATAAGCTTAGATATTTTGGTGGTTTCTTACAACACTAAATGTCCTTTATGACCCAACAATGACAATTCTTGGTGTTTATCCAAAAGATTTAAAACCTTATGTCTCACAAAACCTGCACGAAGATGTTTATAGTGCTTTATTCATTGTTGCCCAAACATGAATGAATCAAGATGTTGTTCAAGAGGTGAATGGATAAAGCATGATACATGGAGACAATGGAATATTCCAAAGATTAAAAGAAATGAGTTATTAAGCCATGAAAAAACGTGGTAGAAAAATGCATATTACTGAGTGATATGCTGGATTGAAAGTACTAAAAATTATAAAATTCTAATTATATGACTTTCTAGAAAAAGACAATATTTTGGGGACAATAAAAGAGTCCAGGGATTACAAGAGGGGGAGGGATAATTAGGAATGGCAAGGGGAATTTTTAAGGAGTTGAAGATGCTGTCTATGATAATACATTAGTGGACACAAGTCATGAAAAAAATTGATCTAAATCTACACTGAGAGTGAATAGATTCTGCTGTTGCCTTGATTTTGGGCTTTTCATCCTCTGGAATTGTGTGGAATAAATTTTTGTTCTTTAAGGCTGCCCAAACGACAGTATTTGCTCTAGCAACCCATACACTAAAACTGCAATAGGTATGGCCTTTGCGTGACAATGGAGTATCAATGTAGGGTCAACAAATGTACAAGTTGTACCATTCTGGTGAGAGATGTTAATAGCAGAGAGATTATGCATAGCTTTATGGGAACTCTCTGTACCTTCTGCTTAATATTTTTTTATGTAAGGTGAATCCGTGGCTCATTTCATTTTCTTTTCTTTTTTTTAATTTTATGGAAAAAAGGTAAAGCAAAATTTCATAACAAAATAATAGGAGAACAACTATAATTAATATACTGCATATTATTATTTTTAAAATACTCAGAGTACAAGACACAGGCAAAAAATTTTTCCAGTTGGTATTAGCACAAATCTTATGTGAACTCAGAGACACTAATAGCATAACTAACTTGCCTTTTTCCTTCTTTTTCTTTTCCTTCTTTTCCTCTTTCCCTCATCCCACTTCCTTTTTCCTTTTAGAAAATTTCTTCCCATTTCACAATATCTATTGTACATTTTAGAACTTATTTACTCTTACAATTTTTTTGCACCAGGAGACAATATGATATTAACATATGTGGGTCTGATTTATTTCACTTAAGAGTATGGTCTTGAGTTGCATCCATTTATCTATTAAAACCTCAAGTTTATCCTTCTTTATGGCTGAGTAGTACTGCATTGTATAAAAATACCACATATTTTTATCCATTCCTCGGTTGATGGGCATTTCTCTTGAAATGCCTAGAAAAGCAATAACTGATCTACTAGTAGTTTTAATTTTAAGACACTATCAAATTATTTTCCCAAGTGGTTAGTTTACATTGCCATGAGGATTAAATGAGTTCTAATTACTTCAAATTCTCTCCAACACTTGTCATGATCAGTTACTTTAATTTTAGTCATTCTAATATATGTACTCAGTAGGTCCCCTTTATCCTTGAAAAATAAGTTTTAAGTCCCCTAATTTATGGCTAAAACTGTAAACCCCATACTCTACACATATTGTTTTACTTGTTCTCATCTGGCATAGATCTTAGCAACTTCAGCATAGATTCTTTCTTTCTTTAGGAAGTTGAAAATGTTGTCCTTTTCAATTAAAGGAAGAATTTTAGTTTCCTTCCACATCTGAGCTTTCAGCACAACTAGTCTTGCATTTTAGGGTCACTGCTAAGTAAAATAAGGGTTGGTTGGACACAAGCATCATGATAGCATCACAGTCAATATTATAATTGAGAGGGGAACTCGAAGAAATGAGTAAGAGAGTGAATATATACATACCCAAAATGCTGAGGAGTGAAATGTTTCATGTCCTGGGCAGGATGGAGCAGGATAGACAGAGATTTCATCATTATATACATAACGGTCTGTAATTTAAAATGTATAATTATTTATATTTGAAATGTTTCAACTAATATTCTTGGAAGAATGGACACGACTTGAGACCATATTCATAAGTGAGATAAATCAAACCCACATATGTAAATACCGTATTGTCTCCCTAGTGTAAGAAACTGAAACAGTATATATGATCCAAAATCTACAATAAATACTGTGTAAGGGTAAAAAACTGCTCAAAGAGCAAAAGTAATTGGGAGAGGGAAAAGGAGAAAAGAAGGAAGGGAAAAGGAAAAAGACATAAATCTGTATATATGTATATGTAAAATGACTAAAATGACTATACTGCTGAATGTATTTGTTATTGAGAAAGATTGGTTAATACTCATATGATTAGATCAATTTTGCATGTTTATATCTATTAATGTAAACAACTGTGTTGAAGCTAACGATATGCAATATTGCAACCATTGTCAAGTTCCTATCATCATGTTTTGCAAACCTATAATGTTACTGTTGTGGATTCGCTGTTGTCGTTTGATTTTCTCTTTTGTTTTTTGTCTTTCTTATTTGTGTCTTTTTTCTCTTAAATAAAAAAAATATTCTTGGATGACTGTTGATCATAGAGCTACTATAAAATAAAACAAGCAAGGGGTGACTACTGTAGTGTGGTCTAATTTTTATTTTAACTTGCATTCATCTGATGACTCGGGATACTTAGCATATTTTACATGACGGTGAACCCTTTTTGTAAGTTATCTGATCAACTTTTCGCTCTTTCTCTTATCATTTATGTTTTTGTCATTGAGATAAAATGGTTCTTTATATCTTCTGGTTGCAAGTTCTTTGTTTCACATAACTTTTCAATATTATCATTTTCTAAAACAGTAGTGTGTCTAATTTTTTCTATTTCTTAATGTCTTTATAGGCACATTTTTTCTTTTAAGTGCAATGAAGTTCAAGTTAGTATTTTTATTACCTTTATGGCTCATGCTTTTTTCTGTTTTGAGAATTAATTATCTTGCCCAAATTTACAACACTTGTCTCCTGTTTTCTTTTCAAAAATGTGTGATTTTTGGTGTTATATTTGTGACTTCGATATATTTTAGGTTAATTTGATGTACAGTTAGCTAAGTGTCCCTGTAAATTTTTCCCATTGCCAGTGTATTCAACAAAAATTGTTGAAAAGTCATTGTTTTTCCACTGAATTTCTTTGGCATTGCAATGTGAACACTGTATAGCATTCCAGTTTTAAATACTTTTCCTCATTTTCTTTCTCTTCTTTTCCATTAAAAAAAGAAAAGAAGCAGAATTTTAAAACAAGACAAAAGGATAGTAACAATAATTAAATACATTGCATATTGTTATCTTCAGAGTAGTTAATCAGGGTACAAACCTTTCTTTTCAGTGAACTAAGAGAAACTAGCACTATATCTATCATAGCTATCATATATATATATTTTTTTTTCCGTTTCTTCTCTTTGCTTTCCCCTATCACAGTTTCTGTTTTCTTTTAAACAGTTTCTTCCCAATTCACAATATCTATTGTATATTTTTGAACTTATTTAGTCATTCAGCTTCTCACAGTAGTAAGACAATACAATGATTAAACATATGGGTCTGATTTATTTCACTTATGAGTATGGTTTTGAGTTGCATCCATTTACCTGTGAAAGTCTAAAGAATATCCTTCTTTATGGCTAAGTATTACTCCATTATATGAAGAAAACAGCACATCTGTTTATCTATTTCTCAGTAGATAAGCACCTGAGTTGTTTCCGAGATCTAGTTATTTCAAATTGTTCTGCTACAAACACAGGTACACATATATTGCTGTGTTGTTATGTTTTTAATTCTTCTGGGTAGATAACCAGAAGGGGGAAAGCTGAGTCAAATGGGACCTCTACTCCTACTTTATTGAGGAATTTCCACACTGATTTTCACAGTGGTTGCACCAGTCTATCATTTGACCAACAGCCAAGAAGGGTTCCTTATTCCCCACAGCCCCTCCAGCATTTGTTATTGATTCATTTCTTGATAGCCATTCTTTGGGGGGGGGGTGTTGAATCTCAATGATGTTTTAATTGACATCTCTCAGATAACTAATGATGTTGAACATGCTTTCATGTATTTATTTGCCATTTTATTTCTTCACCTGAGAAATGTATATTCATCTCAGATTCCCATTTTTGAACTGGGTCTTTGAATCTGGGGGAATCTGATTTTTTTCAGTTCCTTATATGTTCTAGGTAAAAGTCATTTGTCTGAGGGACAACTGTCTACAATTTTTTTCCCACTCTGTGGGTTGTCTTTTCACTCTGCTAGTGATTTTTTCCGACTTGCAAAAGCTTTTTAATAAGATGAGATCTCAGTTGTTGATGCTTTGAAGTATTTCCTGTGCTGTTTGGAGTTTGTTCATGAAGTCTCTGCCTACACTGATGTCTTCAAGATTTCTACCTACTTTCTCTTTCAGTATATTTAGTGATTCTTCTGGATAGGAAGAACCAACATAGTGAAAATAGCCATACATCTAAAATTTTTGTACAGATTTAATGCAATCTTGATTAAAACAACATTAGCATGCCTCACAGAACTGGAGAAAACATTCCTAAAATTCATTTGGAACCAGAAGAGATTTAGGATAGCAAAAGCAATTCCAGGCAACAAAGACAAGGTAGGAGGCATTATAATCCCTGATTTCAATTTGTACTACAAAGCTGTTGTGATAAAACTGGCTGGGCACTGGCAAAAAGCAGACATGAGGATCAGTGGAATAGATTAGAAGATAAAGACACAACTCCAAACAAACTCAAACCCCTTATCTTTGACAAAAGGGCCAAACATGTTCACTGGAAGAAAGAGAGGCTTTTTAATAAATAGTGCTGGAATAACTGACTTTTTACCTGCTGAAGACTAAAATTAGACCCATGTCTAGCAGCATGTTCTAAAGTCAAAATGGATCAAGGATCTAATTATGAAAGCAGAAATATTCTGCTTAATTTTGTGGTAAACTTAAAACTTCTCTTAAAACAGTCTATATACAAATACTAGTAAAGGCCATGGACAACCTCCAGAGGTCCCCTTATTCATTTCCAAATATGCTTAAATTATTCACTTTGTGGAGTTTTTCCAAGTGTACATATGCACATGCGTATATGTTTATACTATGATGTCATGGTTGTGTTTCCTCCTAAATTCCCACTTACACTTCACCCACATAGTAGTGGTCTTAAGAGATGGAATCTTTGGAGCAGTGATTAAGTTTTGAGGCCCTGCTTTCATGAATGATTTAGCACTTTAAAAGGGAGAGAACTTGTTTAGATCCTTTTTTTTTTTTTCTTGCCCTCTGCCATGTGAGGAAAGTTCATCCCATGTGGAAGATACAGGACACGGCACCTTCATGGAAGCACAGACCAGCCCTCACTAGATACCAAATCTGCTGGCTCTTTCGTCTTGGGTATACCAACCTCCAAAACTGTGAGACATAAATTCCTACTGTTAGTAATTGTCTAGTCTCAAGTATTTTGTCATAGCAGCACAAAATGACTTAAATATACCATGGCATCTTCCATGCTAAATATTTAGAAAGGTAAATGACCATTCTGGGCATTTAAATAGCCTTGAAAATGAAGGACTAAATCTCCACAATCTCATTGTTTTCCAAAGATTTTTCAAGACCTGTTGGAAAGGCAATGCCTGTGATGACCCTAGCCTATTTATTTGGGCATGTGAGTATTACAGACACAGATAGCACCACTGCAGGTGGTTATATTGCTGGATTTTGTCAGAAGAATGATACAAGTTTACAGATGCTGAGTCTTCAAAGTAAGGGATATGAAAAAATAAGATTTACCAACCTGATGTTGACCTGCTAAAAATTCACACAATGACTACAAAAACATATGAATTTCCATATCTGTCATATTCTTTATCCAAGAGAGAGAGAGAGACAGACAGACAGACAGTCAGACAGACAGACACAGAGAGGCGGGGGATTGGGGATAGGACTGAGGAGCTATAAAGAGAGAAATTAAACATTTGGTGTAAGTATTTATGATGTTTACTCCAGCTTCTTCCTTACTGAAAAGGAACTAACCCTTTTTAAATATATACCTTAATAGCTTATAAAAGTATTTAAAGAAAAGGATACTATAAACGTTTGAGAAATAGGATTACGGTGGTCTCTTTGTTCTTTTCCTGCTAACATTTCTTCTTGGTCTACTTCCTTTAATTGCATCACTTTAATTTTAATGTCCATACTAATTTGCATCTTTTTTTTTTTACTAATTATGCATTTTTTTCAGTTGTTAAGTCATTTTCATCAACATCCATTTTGAGATCTATGTAACACAGATAGGTGGGATATGAGCATCTGTGACATCATCGCTATTGGACACATAAATAAAAATTAAATAAAAGAAAAGAGCTAAAAATAAAATCACATGAAATGAATGAAGCTGAAATTTTGAATGCAAATACAATTATATGTCTTTGGGTGAAATCCGTAACTAGTTTTCGGCAATGCCCACCTGACTTGCTCATTGCATTGTGAAATGAGAGAATATAAATCAGAGTTGACAACAAGGTCTTATTTCCCTCTTTAGAGGTTTTAACTGAATAATAAATCACACACATACAGCATCGTGAACTCCTTAGGATTCAATGGTTTTCTCTTGGTTGGTGCCCACTATGTGATACCTGCAGAGCGCAAACCTCCCTCCCCCTTGCCGTCACCTCCCATTCTAATTACACAGATCAGCCAGGGTGCGGAAGACTGGCTTATGCTAGCTGGCGGGGAGAGGACTGGACTGTCACCTGAAAACTACCCAAGTGTCAGTCCTCTCTGAGTGTCACTTTCAAATTGTTTCATAAAACACAATTTTCTTATTTTAAATATTGCATGTTTAAAGCTCAAGCACACAGAATCACATAAAACAATGAATTATAGTTTTAGTTCACCTTCCCCTATAGTCACCTCAACTGTCTCAGAATTAACTACATTTGTATCTATGTAAGTCATTTGACGTTTACATCTCCATACTTTTCCTAAATGTTTACATGTACCTATATGCATATGGATATATATGTATGTATTATACAATCACACACACACATATATATAGCTTGGGATTTTAAATACATTATATACTGTTCATATTATATACATTATTTTGTGACTTTACATTTTAGACTATTACTCTGACCACATGGACATGTACCCACATATATGTGAATATATACATATGCATATATATATAAACATACATAAACACACATACATGGCTACCTCATTCTATTTAAATGCTACACTGTGTTCTATCTACAGTTGTACAACAATAATATCTATAGTTGTGCTTAATACAGTATCATTGCAAACACTTACGTGGTTTCCAGATTTTAACCATCAGTGGTTTAGTAAAACATAGATGCATGTATCTATGCGTATTTGTAAACTTACCACTAAGATTTCAAGAAGTAATCATGTCAATTACATTTCAGCATTTAATATGTTGGTAGCATTTGTCAAATTATTCTTTCACAGAGTAGAAAGATAGCAGTTCTCCCTACACATTTGTCAATAGTGGATACAATAAATATGCTTGCAAAATCTTGGTTGCAAGTTTTGCCTCTTGTTTTTTATGTTATATCCCTAAATACTAGTGAGACTAAATATCTTTTGTTTCTTGCCAAAATTGTGTTTCTTTTCTGTGAACTTCTAATCATATTCTTTTCTAGTTTTCCCCCACTTTACTCTTAGTTGATTGTCTTTTTATTGATTTTGAGGAAAAATATTGTAGAAAGTTTCTTTATCTATGGTCTAAAATATTTGCCTATGGTTTATGTTGGCTATCTAATACTAGAAAGAAGGCAATATATGAGTAATGGGCCAAGAGAGGACCTTAGTTTACGTTATTCTTTTACCAGTGTTAATCTATACCGATAGATCTACTTAGCTCAGAGAAACACATGGTATTACTTTATGACACTGGAGAAAGGTTATGAAATACATTGAATAGTTAATGAACGTATGACAGCTGTGTTTCTTACTTCTGTTTTAGTACATATTTTAATTACAAGTTTAAATGCAGGTTTCTAGCTACATCCAGTGGTTTTCATTTACAGTGGACAAAAGTTAAGGCATCACAATTTAAAAGTTGTCTTTTGCTATTATTACTCATCCTCATGCTTCCTTTTTGAAAAAGGACAAATCTTTACTCTCTGTGGAGAGTTAGTCTGTGTGCATGAGCTGATATGTGAAGCCTACAATTTCCTATCCAGGAGCTACTTTGGAAACCTGAGGTTCAGTTCCACAGTAAGTCTGACTGCCTGGAGAGCTCTGGCCGGGAAGAGAGGCGTGCTCCCCGAGGGCTTTGCATGGTCTCCATCTGGAGAAATCCTTCCCCATGCCACTGGGGCATCCACCTGCCTTCCACGCGGGCTCTGCTCTCCTCTGGGGCGTCAGCATGTGGTCAGCCAGGTGGTAAAGGACAAGACAAGACTGCCTGTGCGACCTCCAGTCGCTCTCTGTGCGCTGTATCAAGTGCCAGCTGGATGCCAGGTGCCCTGGTGGCCCCAACTCAGGAGGCCTCGGGGTACATTTGTCTCCAAGACTGGTAAAATATCCTCGACTCAGCCAGAGAGCGGACACAGTCTTCGGTAATTCACCGTAAAAGACCATTGCCACGGGCCAGGCTTGAGCTGGTCCTGGGGTCCTGGGAGGGATCCTGCCGCCCCTGGGAGCTGAGTCTGCTGGGCGGAAGCAGTGCCAGGGAACCAGGCAGGGGACTCTGGGACAGACGAGCTGCGGGGAACAAGGGGCACCTGAGACAGGACACCAGCCAGCTGCGGAGGTCAGAGCCTCGCCTCCTGGCCAGCTTTGAGCCCAGAACTAAGGAAGGTATAAGGCTCACCTCTGATTTCAGCGTTTAGGAGGCTGAGGCAGGAGGGCTGCAAACTGAGCTCATCCTGGATGCCTTAGTGACTTATACTCTGTCTCAAAATAAAATAAAATACATAAATAAATAAAGTAAAGTAAAATAAGGACTGGGGATGTGGCCCAGGGCAAAATCTTGGGTTCAATCTATAGTATCAAAAAAAAAAAAAAAAAAGAAAATCTTACTGACTCAACTATTGTCAAGATACAGATGTTTAGCCGGGCGTGGTGGCACATGCCTTTAATCCCAGCACTTGGGAGGCTGAGGTAGGAGGAGTGTTGTGAATTTGAGGTCTGCTTGGGCTACAACATGAGTGCAAGACCAGCCTGAGCTACATAGTCTCAAAAAACTAGGGCCAGGAGTTTGGCTCAGTGGCTTAAGCACCTGCCTGGCAGGCATGAGGTTGTGAGTTCAATTCCCAGTGCCACACACACACAAAATATACAGATGTTTGAAATAAAACCTACCCCCTCCCTCCCCTGGGTCTCCCTCTTCGTTCTCACTTCTGCGAAACATATGAATGCACAAGTCAAACGCCTATACCTCTCTCACTTCTCTTTCTCTGTGGTTCTTTAGGTTGCTTTGCTACCACAGAGAGAAGGCTAGTCTCTTAATATACAGGACTGGTCCTAATTATGCCCACCCTAGGTAGACAACTCTTGTATAATTCTTCCTGCTGTGCCTTGGCACGGTTTGAGCAGACATGGAGTCATGCGCTGGGCCCATAGTCCCCACAGTGACAGTGTTCACAATAGATGCACCTTTCAGAGTTGGAGGAGTCACCGCAGGTATTGACCTCAGAAAGAACGGATGTGATAATTCTCATGGAGCCCTGAATTGTTCTCTCAAGAAGGCTGTTAGAAAACAAACCCTGTCCCCACTCGGCGCTCTGGTTTCCTGTCTTGCCTTTGGGTCTCTTCCTCTTGCCCTGGCACCCACTATAATGTGAGAGATCCCTTCCTAGGACCAGCGATGAGCTGTTCCAACTTTTAGCCTTCACAGCTGTTCTTTATAAACACTCAGCTTCAGGAACCCCATGGTCACAATGAAGAAAAGCCCAGTGTACTGCTCCAAAGTGCAGGCCAGACAAGTGACTTGCTTCTAACAATGACAGTAAGCGAGTAGGCGACATCGGAGTGAAACTCCAGGCCTGTTACTTGGTTCTCCCCCATTGACTCCTTTGCCTTGCTGACTGTAACGCAATGCCACACCATGTGGAGAGGCAAAGAATTGAGCCTGTCCTCTGCCCAGCAGCCATAAAGGACCTGAGGCCTCACTCGCACAACTCTACAGGAACTGAGTCCTGCCAAACCCTGTGACCTTAGAAACAGACCCTCCGGACTTGAACCCAGATGAAACTGATACAGCTGACATCACGATCACAGCCTTGAGAGAGAGCTCGAAACAGAGCTGCCAGGTAAGCCCTGCCTGGTTTCCTACCCAGAGAAATTTTGGGATAACAGATATGTTGTTTTCAGCAGTTAGGTTAGGGATAATTTGTTATATAGCAGCAGAAACTGCAGGAATTATTATAGAGAAGCTAATAATGGTTGTCTCTCTGATTCTTGGGAAACATGTTTGTAACACAGACGCAAGACTCTACTGTTGTATTACTTTGTAATGAAAGTGTAGTATATGCTTTAGAAGAAAAGGTCCCTGAAGATTCCCAGAAAATATACAAACAAACCACACAACTCCTGGGCCTCAGGACATGATGTATTGATTCTTTCTCTCTTGCCCACTACAAGGAGAGTGTAATCAGAACTTCAAATGAATGCTCTTCTAAGGTCCTCAATGCTGCTCTGTTCCCACTGAACTGTTTTAAACCTTTCCTGAAGACCCGAGGCTCTGATTGCTGAACCTTTCTTGATCTCTTCAGATAGTTTTATATTCTTACATAGTCAAAAACAAGGTTTCTTGATTTGATATTTACTCATCTTTCTTCTACCAGAATCTCTCATTATCCTCACAGTCCATCCTTGTTTTCTCTCATGCCCTTTCTCTGAAGCTAAACAACTTTCTCATTTCCTGGTCCCATTCCTGCCTGCTTTGCTGTGGGCATTAGTGCACCAATTATCTGCTCTCTTTACTGTTGAGATGGTCATTCTTCAAATACCCCTTTCCAACAACAAATATTACCTCCTCATAGTCTGAACAAAAACTAATAGTCAATTCTACCCTCAACCCACAGCAAAACAAGCAGCAACAGAACAAGCTTAATTGTTATACTAGTAAAGACAGAGGGCATGGGGGATGAAAAATAAATATTTGAAAAATTAAGCAAAAAAAGTTGAGGAGGAGAGAAAAGTAAGATAAAGAAAATTAATTGAATTACAAAAGGTAACAAAAAATAACAAGAAATCTGGCAATTTAGCTCAGTGGCATAAGCACCTGCCTGGCAGGTGCAAGGTTATGAGTTTGATCACCAGTACAAAAAAAAAAAAAAAAGTAAGAAAAAAAGAGAATAGGAAGAAAAAGGAATACAAAAAATTTCCAAAAGAAAATGAAGAAGGTAAATAAAATTGAATAAAAAAAATTCCTCTGTATTTTTGACTGGTTTCTTTCCAGAATTAGAATTTCTAGAATTAGATTTCTGCAATCTTAGAATCCAGCAGGTAATGGTTTTCACTGCCTAGTTTTACAGCTATGTGTGTGTGAGGTGCCCACTTTCCCACAGAGGTCCCTCTATGTAACTCTAGGCTGTGGCAACCCTCCAAGCTGAGACATGGCATTGCTCTCATTGGTAGATGAGGAAAGTAATCACTCTACTGATCCGTGCTGAATATAGCAGTAGGATGGGGGTTGAAACAGACCATAAAACTTAGATTCATTTAAATCCAGGTACCTCTGAAAGCTACATAGGCTTTGCCTGTCTTCTCACCATGGAGGGTGGGGCCCCTCGTCCTTCTTGGCCTGAGTTTTAACTTCTCTGGGGATCTAGCTCTAGCCTAAATCTCCTCTGCAACTGTCTACTATGGCCATCTCTCACCTGGTCACTGTGGGAGAGTGATGCTGGGAACATGGAAGTGAAGTTGCTTTGTAGTGGATTTATGGCTGAACCTTAAACCATCAATTCTTTCTGTAAATTGTTCCTGATTAAACAATCAAATATGGTGGGCCTTGTACTGAGTATCTTCTCCAGGTCTAGAATGCTGTGTGGAAAGAGCCGCTTTTGGTGTAAAACCCCATGTCTTTTTTCCATTTACCATAGCCATGTGCTTTTCTCTAAGCTAGCACTGTTTACCTGACCATTGTTTCACTCTGAGGGCTTGTATTCTGCAGATGCAAGTGCCTCTCCTTAGGAGCTGGGGTGGACTTTCAAGATGGCTTCATCCTTTTCTCTGAATTGTATTTAGTTTCTCTAGCTTCTCTCTGGTTTTTAATTCACTTTCAGCTCCTTCCTGTTTCCCAGAGATCTACTTCTATTTATTTATTTTTTTTTAGTTTTTCTCTTCACCAAATTGTTATTTTCAAGGTTTCTGGCCAGGCCGTATTATGCTGATGATCATTACTCCACCATTTTTTCCCTAACCTCTATTCTTTCTTAGTGCTACGACATTGGCAATAACTTTCCCCATTTTACAGTGAAAATTAAAACCACTGCCGTCTTATTTCTCCCACAGAGTTATATTAAAATTAAAACCACTACCATCTTATTTCTCACACAGAGTTATACTAAAAATCAGTTTGAAGTATTATGTGAGTATTTATAAGTAAAGCTTTTTAAAAATTGTGTACTAGAATGCAAATATATGGTCCACCTTGCTAAGTTTTCTATCTCAAGCATATAAGGTTAGTTCTTGAATATCTTCTATTGACTTTCCTTCTTAGGGTTTTCTATTGGATAGGATGAAAACTATAAAATATTATTCTAAAATGCAGAAACTTATTTGTGTACTAGAGCTACACGTGGTTACACAAGTTATTTTAGACCTAAGTAGTATATTGTTCTCATACTTATAAATCAATTTACATAAGAATTGATGATTGGAGGCATAAGAGAACAAAACTGTTATTGCTATTGTAGCTCTGACTTATTCATATTTAAAAGCAATTTATGCACCTGAAAATCCTCAAATTATATAGAATTTCAATTGATTTACATAAAATAAGGGCCCTTTCTCCCAGGATATTTTGACTGTTATCTCCTGCTTATCATCTTATCATCTTGCAGATCAATATGTCCTTTTTTCACATCTATTTGCTAAGTCACTGCAAGAATCCCACCATTTCTTCCTCAAAAGGACCCAAAGATAGCAGGAGAAGAGAAGGAGGGATGGAAAATGAGGCAAATGAGATTTTAAAAAGGAAAAGTTGTGATGTGTTGTGTACACATAACAATTCCAAATCAGGAACATGATCATTGTAATACATATATGAGAGGGGCAAGAGACAGAGGGAGATGCAAGAGATGGAGTCAAGGGAAAGGATGGGGACTAAAAACAAATTTTGATATGTCATGTACACGAACTAACTCTCTACATTGACTGCCATCATTATGTACTATAAATATGCACCGATAAAACAATAAATAAATAAAGGAATAACTTTATAACACAGATAAATGGATACATATTTAGTGCTCTCATCTTCTTTAGTTTTATAGTTTTTCCAAGACTTTACTTTACCTCCAAAAGAAGTAGCCCTAACACCATGCAGCATAGAAACATATGGATATAATAGTGAAATATGCAAATTCAAAGCTGTGCAATTAAAATGTGAATGAATTCTAATTTTTATGAATATAGTTCAAAGTTATGCAAATGCTTCGAGTTGATTTTTTCCAGGATCACAGTATTCCAAAGTTGGCAGTCTGAATGAACTGCACTGACTGTGTGACTGCCACACGGCAGTGCCATTTTAGTAGCTAAATGGAGGTATCTGCCATCATCTGACAGGATTAGTTTCTACAAATACATGCTTCCAATTATGTATGGCCTTCAGGGCTCCATGCTTAAAATAAAACGCAATGTTTTACATGTAAATAATAAAAATTTTCTGTAAAGAATTTCTGCATAATTGGTAATCTGTAAAAAGCAAGGCATTTATACTGATGGATGACAGGTATTACTGGAAGAAAGTAAGAATACAGAAATAGAATGTAGTGGGAAAGACGAAAGAGGTGGAATCAAGGAATTCACAAAAAGATGAACAGAGAAGAGAAGCTGGTTTGCAGGGAACCTGTGAGGGTGGTGGAGGGGTGAATGGCTCTGGGTTGTCCAAGGAGGACTAAAACTTGGGGCACTCCCAACGAGTCTTCAAACCCTTCTCACTCGGTTCCCCTGGATCCCAAGTGGAACCAAGGAAGACTAAAAGGGGTAAGGGCAGAGGTTCTGTGTAGAGCTTCAACAGGCTCCATGCAACCTGGGGACCAGGACAGTCGATTGGTTTCTGTGTGAACTAGAATTTGGCACTTGTGTTAGTCAGAGCTCTTACCTATCTCTTGGTGTGTCTTGTATCTCTTCCCTTGTAGTATACCAGATCTCTTTTGTTGCCCCTTGGATAGACTTCCTGGTTTACTGAGTCTACAAATTTAGTGATGTTAGCCACAGTTGTCCTTCATATCAGCAGCAGATTTATTCCCGGATCCAAATCCCATGAATAATAAAATTTGCTGATGCTTAAATTTTCTTATATAAAATGGTATTATATTTGCATATAACCTATGGACTTCCTCTCATATACTTTACAACATTTCTAGGTTGCTCATAACACGTAATATAATGTGGCTGCTCTGAATATAGTGTTATACATATTGTTCAAGGAATAAAACCCCAAACTATCTACATGTTCAGCACATACGCAATTTTTTTTCTGTCTATGTCTATCTGTGGGTGTTTGAATCTGATGATGAAGAACATATATGAAGAGCCTCCTGCATTTTTGGTCAACTTTTGCCTCAAGTACTGTATTCAACAATAAAAGTACAACTGTCTTTATAAGACTTACTTTTTATACAGCATGGAACTTGTATACTGAGTTTGCTGTGTAAACACTGTGTATGTGTGTGTGTGTGTGCATGTGTGTGTGTGTGTGTGTCTACTAATTGTGGCTACTCTCAAGTACTTCAAATTTCTGTCTTTATTCTAAATTCCATTTTACATAGAGCTCTCTAATTATTGTATTCTTATAACCCTAGGACTTGCGTGGAACTGTATCATTTAGTCTAAAAATACACTGTGATTTTATACAAAAAAATAGGTTCCTGACACTTTGTGTAGCTCCTTTTACACATTAATTTGCACAGCCTGTGAACAACTGTGAAATGGCAAGTGCTGATGTTGCAGCTGCCCCAAGTTCTTGGCTGGTTAAGGATTTTCACACATTTTATTAGTGTAATAATAGATTTTATAGTTAACCAAAATATGTAATTATAAATGCATATTATCAATATTTCCAGCTTGATTCTTGGGCTCAGTTTTGCACTGATTGAAACACTGTGGTTATAAAATTAATTAGGAAGAGAGTTAATGATCACATAAGTTTTCCCACATGAGAGAAATTATTTGAGTAAAGTATGCTTGGGTAGTGAGTGATAATGTATAATGTTGTAGGCACCTTGATAGAGGCATGATGAGGGTGTGGTTGATTAGTATGGGAGAGATCTCTTGAAGACTACTATGAAAAACATTTTAAAACCCAGAAAGTTGCACAAGATATAGTCTTTGGAGACTTGTGAACTACTACTAAGAATGACTTTTGCATTCTATACAAGTTACAGGTGAAGAATGAAGTTTGTTTGTAATTACTTTTGGTTGCTGAACTGTACTTTTTAAGGTACCCCAGTCAGAGGTTGAATCATGTAAGGCCCCTGGGAAGTGTTCAAATTGCACAGATGCTTAGTGTGAGTGAGGAGGGTTATGGTATAAATGTGTCTGAAATTTTGTGTGTTGGAAACTCAATTCACAATGCAACAGTACTGAGAGGGGCAGGATTTGGGAAGACATTTGTGTCACCAGGGTTCAACCTTCACAAATAGATTAATGTTACTATAAAAGAGCTTGATAGAGGGAGTTTGCTTTTCCATCCCTTTCTCCCTGTGAACACATGGTATCCTTTCCTCCAGAGGTTGCAGCACCATCGTGGAAGCAGAGGGAGTCTCCACTACACAGCTGTACATGTCAGCATGCTGATCTTGGACTCCCCAGCCTCCTGGACTATGAACAATGAATTCCTGTTCTTTATAGATTACCCAGTCTCAGGCATTTTGTTACAAAAGAGCAAGATATTAAGGCAAGGGTCATATGTTAGAGGTGTCAAAATAAGTCCAAACATATGGAGTAATGAATCAAGAATATACAGATCCATAATTCTAAAATCAAGACCTCTAGATCCAGGCTATTCGGATATTCACTGCCTGCACTGTGTAGTGCCCATGGGGCTATTAGCTCCATTTCTCTCAGTTTCATTTCCTACTCTGCAAAGATGAGGTAAATGAAACCATATAGTTTTGTAAAAATCATGCATTAACACGTTCCTGTCACTTGGAAGTGCAATGTAAATGTCCATTGTCATCGCAGCATGTGATAAAGCAAGAGAGAGCATAATAAATAAGCAACTCCTTCTGTCTGTGGTTTTCTTTTTGTAGTTTCAATCACTCATAGCCAACTCCAGTCAGAAAATTCTAGACATCAAGAAATTATACATTTTAAATTATGCACTATTCTGAGTATGCATGATGGAATTCTGAACTGTCTCACTCCATTCAAACTGAGCTGTGCATACTTTGTCCAGAGTATCCACACCATTCTGCCACCACTCATTACTTAGAAGAGCACTTGGTAATCAGATCAACCTTTGCAATATTACAAAACTTATGTTCAAGTAATCTGTACTCTACTTGGTGTCCCCAAAGTGCAAGAGTAGTGATGCTGAAAATTCATATACGCCAATGAGAAGCCTTTAACTGGAAAGGCAAAAGTTCTTAAATTCATAAGGAAAAAATATACAGTGGCTTCTTGGTTCATAAACTTAATTTGTTCCACGATTCTGGAAAAGATGACCATATTTGTGTTCCTGTGGAAAAGATAGCTGGGACTGTGTTTGTCACCTGTTGCAGAGTTCCTAAACAAAATCAAAATTTTGCCAAATGCTTCTGGTTGCATATCAAATTGCTGGTAAACAGGAGAGTTTGTGAACAGAGCTACTCTTACATATGCTGAAGTTGCTAAGATCTACAGTTAATAACAAATAGGAAAAACATGTACATATACAATTGGTATTTTATGTGTTTTCAGGCATCCACTAGGAGTCTTACAATATACTCGCATTGATAAAAGAGAACTACCGTACAAACCCTAGGCAGCTCTGGGATATGAAGTGTGAGTCAGAGATGAGGCTGAAATGACAGAAAGGGATACATCATTTATTCAAGGTAAATAATATGGATTTCATCTATGATATAACAGAAGTCATTAAAGTACTTTCACTAGAAAGTGATAATTATATTCACCAAGAAAGGTCTGTTGAAATCCTAACCCCCAGTAACTCATTTTGCATATAGAACCACTAAAGGTCTAATTTGCTACTATGAGGTCACATTGGAGCAGTGCGACACTACTTCAGCATAAGCGATGTCATTCATTACAGGAAGACAGCCAAGTGAAGACACAGAAACAGGGAAATACCAAGTGCAGGTAGACAGAAATGGAAGTAAAGCCCAAAGGCTGAAGAACACCAAGGATTCCCAGCAGGCCCTGGAAGCCAGGAGAGAGGCCGGACCAACAAACTCTCCTTTACAATCCTCGGAAGGAACCAGCCTCTCTGACCTCTTGATTTCAGTTCTCTAACTTCCACAGCTATGAAAGAAAAGAAATTCTGTTGTTTTAAGGCATCCATTTTGTGGTACCATATTTGCAGAAGCTGTAGAAAATGAACAGGGAGCTGGAGGTGGGAGAAATAGAGTTGTTCCTTATCTTTTTGAATGGTAACTCTAGTTTACATGTGGGAAATGGAGTAGTGGGGAACAAGACTGAAATTACAGAGGCTGGATCATGGCCAGTCTCATCTGTAGACCAAACTATCCTTGCTTCTGGGCATTTCTAACTTCCCATTTCCTTGCTGGGTCTCATTGATGTGTCAAGTGTAGCTCTTCTTACCATCCCTCGCATCCTCTGTCTCAGTTTTGACTTAAGATTGCCATTTTCAGAAACAAAATGCTGTTCATGTTGGTCTCTGGAGCTTAGCACTTCCTCAGTGCAGGAAAACCATAACAAATTTAAACCTCATGACAGGGAGGCTATTCAAAAGGAACAGGACTTTGTTTCTGGATTTGCTAGACTTTAGGAAGCAAACTACTCAAGCTTATTGATGGCAATGTTTGAAATGAATGAAAGGAAATAAGATGAACATTTGTTGTTGTAGAGCTATTTTCAAGGAATTTCAGAGATAAGTACTTATGAGAATCCATTTTTTAATTTTTTTCTGGAGATTTCCCTTAAATCTGATTCCTATGTGATCCAGTGAGTTATCATTGGGTAAATATGTGTAAGACACACTTAGAATTTCCTTCCAAAGAAGTGAGTGGAAAGTGAAGATGTTGAACAAGGCTAATCCCGACAGGGAACCAGGAGATTGGAACCCGCAGCCACTAATCCAAGACTGGGAATCGTGACTCATTGAGCTGGAAGGGGAGATAGGTAATACTCAGAACAGTCAAGAGTGGAGTGAAGTGTTTAGTTGTCCCTTCATGGATAATGAACGTGACTATCCAAGAAGAGAGTGAATAGAACCTTTTTGCAAACTATACATTAAATGAAAAGAAAGCAAACTATGCAACAATGAAGTCCCTTGTGGAATTAATGGTGTTGGGATAGAGTGTAATTTTTCTTGTAAATTTCACTGGGTGGCTCACTGTTAGTTTTCCGGTGTAGCATAAATAGGCACAACTTTCTAAAAGTTAATTGCTTATGGAGAGTACCTGTTAGCATCTCCCAGGATGCAAGTATTCTATTGAGTATAACTGGGGGTATATAATATTAAACCATAAATCATAGTCTTAGAAGGTAATTCTGGTTCCTTCTCTGCTTTTTCAAAGAGAAGATATAAACAATTTCAGAATTAGAGAGCTATTCTATTGCTTAAATTGCTTTTAGAGGAGGCAATTCCTTATAGTTAGGTTACTTTCTGTCACAGAGGACTCCCTTTTGAGAAGGGAGCTGCTTTCCTAATCCACATAATTAACAAAAGCCAAATGCCCACTGCATTGGAATATCATGGCTAAAGGCCAGCAGGACCTAGACTTCCAAACATTAATTTTATGTTTGTCATAGGAATCATCTCTAGAAAGGAGGCTCAGTTAAAACACAGTCAGATCTTCAAAAGAGCAGTCATAATTCTAAGTGATTTGGTTCATCAGAGTTGTTTAGTGGTAGAGAAGAAAAAAGGAGGAAGACATAAACATATGGATTGTGGAATGCTTCCCAGGAAAGCAAAGTTATTAAAGTTCAAGCACATGTTCCTAACATTTCCAAAAGACCTCACTGCCAACAGTGATGGTCAGGGGAAATTTAGAAATGGAAAGGTGATAGCAGAAGGTGATATGAATGAAGAGCATCCCTTAAGAAATTATCTGTGAGAACCATCCTGCCTCAAACAAGATTTATTATGACATCTTAACTCCTTAATTCCAGAGGACAACAATCATCTCAAATAATACTACTATCTGCACTGAATCTGTGACAGTTTGCCAGACAACAGGTAGACAAGAGGGGACTGAACAAGATTTCTTTGTGAATTGCATCTTTCTTGATGTCTGACCAATGTATTCAGTTTCATTTGTTTACATTTATGATTTCATGAGGTTCAGGATTTAGTATCTGTCAATACCAGACTGTGTGACGGAGCTTCTCCATCATTCCCCTTCATGTCTCCCTTTGTATTTTCAGCTCCAACAGGTGCAGATTTGCCAAAACGAATGTTAATTGCCTATTTGCTGTCTCCCTGCTTCCATTTACTCACAGATCATTTCCTATTCCGAGCCTGGCAGCAGTTTGTCTCACATTTGCTCCTCTAATTGGTCCAGATGCTAAGAAAACCACATTTTTAAAAACATAGTTTTCCATGACTTTACCTTTATCCATCGAGCCACTGCCATCCCTAGAGCTGAGACAGCCCTGTGGAGAGAGGCAGACAGTAAGTAGCCGAAGGAAGAAAAAGATCCCTGGGCTGCATTTCCATTAGAGCTCATGACTAAGACACAAAAAAAGTGGTCTTTGCAAATATATCTTTCAGTAAGCTTAAGTTGACCTTCTTAATTTCTCATTCACTCAAGGATTTTCCTGCAGTCCATCCCTTCCGTTTAGCAGCTAATGGTACATTTTAGTTTTATGTCACTGATTTTGTCACCCTGAATCTTTTATGCCACTTGTTCTGATGGTTGAGAAAAGAAAGAAAGACAAGCAGGAAGCCAATACTGAGGTTTATTCTTAGAGAAACTGCTGAAGAGCACTGATCAGGTGGAGCTGAGAAAAAGTGCCCTCATGAATAAGGGTGCGCTTGGAATAATTCTTCCCAGGCCAGCGGACTATGTATAATCAATAACACAGACCTGATTTAAGATTTCAGTTTTCCTTTTAAGAAATAAAATTCAAATATGTGGATATACACACTCCCATCAGCTATAACGAATCATGAACGAAGCAGTTCGGCAGTATGTCATGTTACTGAACCTGGAAAGCTGAAGGAAGGTACCATAGTCCTGAGGGTTTCTATATTCAAACCTAAGACCTGCATGTGCAGCATTGATTCACATTTGGACTCAGGCACGGTGAAGTGTGTCACAAGGTGCCATGGTCATGGGGCTCATTCTGTGTGCAAGGCTCCCAGGAGCAGCAGAGGAGCAAGCCCGGAGAAAGGCCATCAGGAAGGCTATGGCTCCAGTGATAAGCACAAAGGCGCTGCTGGCTGTGGTGCTGCACAAGTGTGGTTATTTAAAATTAATTTTGAATGAATTCTACTTAAGTAAAATACCAGTCTCTGAATATTTAAATCCTTTAACAGCTGTAAGTGACTATTGGCTACTGTACTGGGCTATGCAGGTGTAGACTAGTTCTCCCCTTTCATGAAGTTAATTGACCAGACTGTGGCCAATCAAATCACCCAAGAGAGATTTCCAGGTTGACTATTCAGATCTTTACCTCCCAGAAGCAATTGCTTCAGAAGAAATAATTTATTTAATCTAGGCAGGAAACAACCTTGTTATAATCTTAAGAAATCCTATATCTTTCTATTGAATTGAGGACTTTGGAAGGTGAGGATGGTTCCTATTATTCCTAAGCATGGAAAGAGAAGATTAGAAAGGAATTTTCAAGTGCAAAAATTTTCTTCTTGTCATCAGGGGCTCCATTGTCTCATTTTGCTAAGACTAAGACAAACACATAATGAAGGCCTATTATTGGTTAATATGAAACATCTTACTTTGCTGTTTAGTAAGACATCATCTGGTGCCATAGTGTATTTTAATAGCTTTATTGTGCTGTAATTAATATACATAATATACGTATTTAATGTGTGTAATTTAATGAGTTTAGACATATGCTTATATCCTTGAAATGATCATCTTTCCATATTCACCACAATCAAAATTCCTTTGTGCCTTTTTTCTTTTACTTCTGTATGATAAAAACACTTAACATGAGACCTACTCTCTTTAACAAAATTTTAAATACACAATAAATTACTGGTGACTACAGGCACTAAGCTACAAAACAAATCTCTAAAATTAATTCATCTGGTTTATATAAAATTTCATGTCAGTTGAAGAATAGGTATTGTCTCAACTCCTGCCCTTGTGAATGACCCTACTATTCTCTGTTTCCATGAATTTTTCCTTAGGTAAGTGGATTCATGAAGCATCTGTTTTTCTGAGATTGACTTATTTTGTTTCAGGTGCTATCTTCCACGTTCATTGATGCCACGTATATCAAGATTTCTTCCTTTTTATTCAAACATGTAATTATGCCATACTTCATTTGGAAGCAAATCTAAGTTCATTTTATGATGCTAGCATTACCCTGATATCAAACCCAAGCAAAGACACTATGGGAAAAGAAAATTATAGTTAACACTCTGGATAAACCCAGAAGAAAAAATGTCTATAAAACACTAGCAAACCAAATGTAATACCACATTAAAAGATTCTTAGACCATAATCAAATGCGATTTAATGCTGGGACACAAAGGTAACTCCATATACCAAAATCAACGTGATGTATCACATTAATGGAATGAGTGATAAAAGTTGCATAATCTTCTCAATAGACTCAGAGAAAAACTTTTGACAAATTTCAACGACTGTTCATAATAAACTCTCCACAAATTAGGCATAGAAAAAACTTGCCACAACATAATAAAACTATAAATAAAAACTTCACAACTAGCATTATACTCAACAGTGGGATGCTATGATTTTTTTCCTTTAAGGAATAAAAGACATCCAAATAGGAAACAAAGAAGTAAATTGTTTAGAGATAAGCTTATAGTATATGTTTTATATTTGGGATATACAGATGTAAATATGACTATGTTTCATGCCTACATGTATTTCTTAAAAAGGTTGGATTAGCATATATATTTGCTATAGTTTTATTCTATCACTTCTCTCCAAGAATTTTCTTTTAGGAACCCTTTCTAAAATTTCTCATTTCCCACTGAATTGTTTCCTCTTAATCCTTGTATCTCAAGTGTCAGGGTTAGGCATCAATGATTATGCCTGGAAAACAAACAGGCAAACAAATCCAAGTACTTAAAAACTCAAAAAAACAAAAAATAAACTTCTTGACAAAAGCTAACACTATTTTCATGAGCAGGATTAACTTTTTGTTCCTCACCTCTTTTGAGAGTTTAGATTTGCCTTGAACTTTTGCTCTGAATGGCACAGATTCTTTAGGTCTAACTCTCTAGGCCTAGACATGAATTGGCAAAAACAGTTTAAAATGAAAACATGGAGGACAGTACATTAAAATGAAACCCATGATGCTATCATCATAATGATCTTCTCTTTTTTTTTAAAGAATAGTATTTGTTAACAGAGTGTGAACGATGGTTATCTCTGGGTGATAGAATATGAATTCTGTAAATTGTCTTCCTAATCTTATTTTGCATGTAAAAGCTTACAAAAATAATTTGAAACAGTATTATAAGTGTCTCACTATGCCATAAGAATTCTTTTCATTTTTTGTTACCTTCCAATTTATAGCAAAATACTTATACAATTTTACACAATCATACATGTGGTGTACATACAATTCTGTTGTCCTTTTTTCTTAAACAAATGAATGCATTTTAAGCAAGAAGCATGAACTATATGTCAAGAAAGAATAAAAAATCATAAATTTTGATCTGGCAATCTTATTGCCTAGAGAAAAAACATGGATATGTGAAACAATAAATACGAATCATCTTGATAAATGTTAGATTAGAAAAGTTCTGTAAAAACCAAGGGAGCAGAATTGGACAAAGTAGAAGAATCCTCATGGCAAACTGACATTCAGATTGGCTCTGGATTCCACATCACTGTACTCATTAATTTCACAGCTTTATTATATTCCTATTGATTGATCGATATGTCAGATCTCAGTTAACCCTTATCATTATAATAATGCCCAATTCTTTGTTTTATTTCTTGGTTATTTCTATGCTTTTATAATCTTAGGTTATGCTACTATGATCAACCTTAGTTCAAAAATCTTACTCCTAGGAACTTAGTTAAAAATTGTCTACATTTAGCAAAAAATGTAATATACACACTGGTTATAAATATTTTCATAACAACTGATAAATCTTACCAAATTTTTATTGTTATCATTACCTCCATTATAATTATATAAATTTCAATTTCTTCTTTCACTTTGATCATTGCTTTGTTCTTTGATGTTTTCAGTCTTTGTGGACATTGGCGTTTTTTTCATGTCTGCCTTTCTGGTCCATCAAGTAGCCTAGACATTTTTGATGGGTGCATTGACTCAGAGTCAGGCATTTGAATTGCCATTTGTCATCCAGTCTTTCATGTGAGCTAGTCTCAGAGGTCCATGAACTCTGTAATGACTGGTGAGCCTTGAATTATGCTTTAATGCAGTGAAGCTAATTTTTATTTACTAATTATTTCTGGGTGGTGAACGTCAACACAAATAAAAGAAAGAAAAAATAATTTAAAATGCTGATAATTTATCAACTGTAATATCCATAATATATAAGCATTCCAGAAAATTTGTATGAAAATGACAGATAACTAGCCAAAATAGACAATGGCTGGGTAAACATTTCATAGAAGAAATAAAACTGGATAATGAGCATATCAGAAAAATTTTCATGAAATTTTAAAAAAATGTAGGTAAATCTTGGTCTATTATTTTCTCTCATGAGAAAGGCAAAAATCGGAAGAGATTCTCATGCACTGTTGTCAAGAGGTGAAGAAGTCCCTCCAACAATGTTAGTGGACATATAATGATGTCTGGAAGGCAACTTGGTAGAATTATAAACATGTAAAAGTTACATATTGAATCAGGAAGTTTATAGTAAACTATGCACTTGTATCCTGGAACCCTCAGCAGGCGTTTACAGCCACAGACCCTGCTGTTGCATTGCATTGTCTCACTGTATAACACACTCAGTGCTTATCAGCTGGTACTGGGCTAATAAAGCAGCCTCTCTGACGGGCATCTCTGGCAAGGAAAGAGAACTAGCATGCTTGGCTTCTTCAATGCCTGCTCAGAGATGCACCTCCCTTCCACCCTCTGACAGAGGATTCATCACCAGAGCTGATTCACACCACAGAGCCTGCTGACTGTGGAATGGTGGAGCTCAGACTCTGCTGAGTGAGACCCTGTAAGGAGAGGGGCAAACGTTCTGAATAACAATGCATTTACCACGTTTATCTTTGTCTTTTTGCAGAGCAGTGACTTTCTGCAGGCATCTCCTTCACAAAACCAAAAGCAAAATTCTTCAAAAATGTGTCTGAGAGTATGCATTGAAGCCTCATGTATAGCAGCGTAAAGGGAGAGATGCTGCTATAGGTGATTCCCAAAAAGAACAGAGTGACAATGTGCCTGTTAATGTGCTTCCACAGAGAGGAACATGGTTTACACTGTTTAAAAAAGTGGCAGAATACTAGTTTCCTATTTACACTGTAACAAAGGACACACATTTACTAGCTTCGCAGTCTGGGGATCAGTACTCTAAACTCAAGGCATCAGCAGGGCCGTTAGCCTTCTGGAGTCAACGAGGAGGTGATTTCTTGCTGCTCTTTTTGTCATGAAGTAGCATCCACAGTGTCCAGAGAATATGATGTGAATACCTTTGGGAGTCATTGTTCAACTTACCATAAACACTTCAGAAGAAGTTTTGTGCACACATGCAAACACATGTGTGCAGGTGCAAATCCCAAGGATGTACAGCTGCACGAAAACATGTCCATAGGGCTATGCCACGCACAATCAAGAGAGTTATTGCTAACAAAGGAGCATAGATGTAGGGCTAGAAATGGGAAAGAACTGCAAATTTTAGTTTTGTATGTCTGTGATATTCTGCTCTATTTTAACATTTAAAGTTGAGCAACTATTTGGAGGGTAGCAATACGTGGTGATGATTGTAGATTTCCTACTATCCTATCACTGTTTTGTTTTGTTTCATTTATTGTTCTGTTTTATTCTCGTTAAAATAAAAAAAAGATAATGTTAATACAAACAACAATATATCTAAAAAAGATTCTAGTGAAATTGAATGTAGTATATATATAATTAAATACATTAAAGTTTTGTTTACTAGTTATGATCTCAGTACAGGAGTTGAACTGTTCTATGAATTACATGTTTTATAGATTTTTACTGAAATTCTCCTCACATTTTAGTGTTTCAAATGATGAGTTGGAATTACATGAGCTCTCACGATAGCTTTGACACTTCTGTCTTTTGAAAATAGTTTGGGCACTTTAAATTTATAGAAGGTATCTTAGTTATTTTTCTTGTTATGGTGACAAAATACATGACATCCAAAATTAAGGGAAGGAAAGTTCACTTTAGGTCACAGCTTGCAAAAGTTTCAGTCTGTAATCAGCTGGCTGCCGGGCAGCGTGGCACATGGCAGAGGGACACCACAGAGGAGATGTAGTCCATCGCAAAACAGGCAAGAGGCAGCAAAGCAGCAAGTAGCAATAGCCAGCCTGCCTCTCCCTTTTATCCTATTTGACTACCAGACTGTTAGGTAGTGCCACCCATATCCACGGTGGGCCTTCCTGTTATCCACACCCAGAACTATGCTAAGCCAATCAGCAGACTAGTAACCACACACCCTCGATCCCAGAATCACATGCCCTAGATCAGCCAACTCTGAAGAGCCCCATCTATGATCGCACAATGCTTGGGTTAGCACCTAGACATAAGCGCCAACAGCAAGTGTGAGGAATTTGGATAAATGCTTATGTATTTATTTATTATCATGATCCTCTTTCAGAATTCAATGATCAGCATGAATTCTCTCCCTAGAAAAAGTATACTTCTAACGCCATGATCACCATATAATTTCAGGTGTTCATGAAGCCTACCAGTTTCCACTTATGAACCCACTTTTTTAAAGTCTTTGGAGAAAAACTCCTTTTTTGAAAATTATTGCTGAGGAAAGATTTATCTGTAATGAGTTTGTCCTGCTGGTAACAAGATTCTGTTCAGGTCTGGATTTTACAAAATACCACAGGCAGGGGTTTGATTTTAGAATTGTAGTGCACTATACCACAGCCACTAACTGCATGTGTCTATTTGAATTTAAACTGAAACTAATTAATCTAAGTTCCTGGGTTGAAATAATATTGTGAAAAATCCATATGGCCTAAAGCAAAGTACACATTATATGTACACATTCTATGTATAAATACTACTAAAATCCTAGTGGCACTTTCTGTGGAAATAGAAAAATTACAAAAATTCATGTGAAAGTGCGATGATTTTGAATATCCAAAGCATTTTTGCTTTAGCAGTACAAAACTAGAGGTATCAAAATTCTTGATTTTAAATTATTATACAAATTTATTATAAGAAGATTATTATTATGCAATTTTTTGTATAAAGATAGATATATTAACTGATGGCACAGAATAGAGAGCACAAAATTAAACTTATGCATTTGCAGTCAAATGATCTTCCATTTGGACACCAAGACTACATGGAGAGGAATCTGTTCAAGAAATAGTATTGGGAAAATGAATATATATGGGCAGGAACATGAAACTAGACCCTTCCCTTACACCACACAGAAAAAATAAATCAATTCAAAATGAATTAAAGACAAACATAAAATCAGAAAGTGTAAAATTCCTAGATCAGACAAGGGGAAAATCTACCTGATATCAGTGTTAGTAGTGATTTTTTTGGATATGACCTCAAAACACATGCAAGCACAAAATAAAACAAAAATAAACAAGTGAGACTACATTAAACACAGTTTCTGTAGAGCAAAAGAAAAAGCAATGTATAGAACAGAGGAAAATATTTACAAAATGTAAATCTCCTAAGAGGTTAACATCCAAAATATAGAACTCCTTTGACTCAATAACAAAAGCTCCAATTTAACCTATTAAAAGCAAATACATTTCACAAAAGAAGACATACAAATGGCTAACAGGTATACAAAGCATGCTCAACACGATCAGGGAAATGGTATAACAATGGTCTAACATCTCATACTTCTTAGCATAGCTAACATTTGTAATTATTAAAGATAAATGTTGACAAGGATGTTGGTACAGTTTAGATCTAAAATGTCTTCCAAAGTTCTCTTGTGTGCCGAAGTTGATTGGATGATGTGGGCGCTATACTTATCTGTGTCCAGTATTCATTTGCTGATGAGTTGAGTAGCTAAATTTGCTGTTAGGAGGTAGGGCCTGTTTGGGAGAGGAGATCACTGGAGGCGTGACATAGATGGTTGTGTCTCCATCCCCAAGTGCCTTCCTTCTAACTCTGCTGCCTGGAGGGCATGATGTGAGCAGCTTTCCTCTGTGACAGGCCCTTCCATTGCACCATTTCTGCAACAGAGCCTTCTAACCATGGACTGCGACTTCTGGAACTGTGAGTCAAAGAAGCCCCTCTCCTTTGTTAAGTTATGGGTGTCAGATAAGGTGTCTCAACAAGGAGACTGTGACTATAACAAATCTAAAGACAATGGAATGATTCTATGTTGTTTGTGGAAATACAATTGGGAAAGGAATCACAAAAAGTAGAATGACCTTACAGTCCAGGAACCTTACTTCTGAGTATATATCCAAAGTGACTGCATCAAGAATTTGAAGAGGCATCTGCATTCCCATATTTGTTGCAATATTTTTTTCATAATAGCCAATGAGTGGAAACAATCTAAATGTTCATTAACAGACGAATGGATAAAGAGACTGTGTTGTGTACATCAACTAGAATCTTATTCAACTTTAAAAGGGCAAGAAAGCCTGCCATTTGAAAACAAGAACAACAACAACAAAACATGAATAGACTTAGAGCTGCCATGAAATCAAACAGGCACAAGATGACAAATGCCATGTGATTTCACTTAGGCATAATTTCTAAATTAGTGAAAATCAAAAAATCAAAGAGTGGGGTGGTGAATCCCAGAGACAGCAGGAGGAGCAAAATAAGGAGTCATTGATTAAAGGGTACAAAGTTTTCAGTTATGCAAGGTGATGAATTCCGGAGACATACTATACACCCCACAGTAGCCATGGCTCACAATACTGTATTGAACACTTGAAACTGTAAGTGATAGATATTGTTCCATTTGAAGAAGGAAAAGAAAGAGAGGAGAAAGAATAAGAAGAGAAGCAGAAGGAAGGGGAGGAAAAGGAGAAAAAGGATGAGGAGGGAAAGAGGAATTATTGAGAAGATGGGGGGAAACTCTGGATGATGATACATTGATGGCCTTGATGGTAGTGATAGTTTTGTGGTTATGTTTATCCACAAACTCATTGATATATACGTTAAATATGGGCAACATTTTGTACATTAGTGACACCTCAATAAAGTGTTCTCATTAAAATTCAGTTAGTTAAAAATTTAGTTCCTCTACTACCTTTGGCCTGATCCATAACCATCATAATGAACAATGCAAACATAGAATATTTCCATCACCACAAAAGGGTTTTACACTGCACAATACCAGCTTAAGTGCTCCAAGTTTCAATGTGAATGAAGATAAGATTCAGATTAAATTATTTTAAATAATAAATCACTTAGAAAGAAGTAATATTTCTTAGGCTGTAGGCACTGTCATAGAGATTATTGTATTTATTCTCTGCAACAATCGTGTGATTTTGCAAACGAAGACACCAAAGTGCAGGCAGATTGAGTTTCAGTGATTAACTTGCGGAATAAACTGTTTCCAACTTGGGCCTTGGCAATGCCTCACGAGTGCTCTTAACCAGGCTGAGTGGCCTTTCCAATTCCGGTGCTTTGTACGGTCACACCCCTAGACAATGAACATTCAGTTTTCTGTTTCAGTTTCGTATTTATTTGTTATGCAGAGTAACTTTTCCATCTGGCCTAGTCATGTGATTATATCTTCAGTAATGGGACACCTGAAGCCTCCCAGAACATAACCAATGCTCTACACGTGAAACTCACCCCCACAAAGCAGAGTTAGTGCTAGGAAGTGTGCGCCTCTCATTTTACCTGCCAAACGCACCTCATTGCTTCAGCCTTTTGGAGAAGCCATTATTAGGATTTTAAAAGACACTATTCAGAGTATTTCAGAGAAATGTTTGATATAAAAAGACTCATCATGAAATGGCATAAAAATAACTTTAAAATATCTCCTGTGTTTAGAATGCTCTTTAAAAAGAGACTTTTGACAACACCTGGAATAAATTTAAGCTCATTGTTGTTTCTAAAACATTTCTTGTTAGAGCTGGAAATAACAATAACATTTGTAAAATACAAATAAGTTTTTGGAGCTCAATCAGGCAAGGCCTGGTTGTGGCTACTGTAATCCAAAGCCATAGCCAAGGACTAAGGTTGGGCCGAAACTTGGTCTTGGCCAACCCACACATACCTAGGTCTAGATTTGTTCAAAGCAAAGTTGGCTTTTTGTAATCTGCCTGAAGATGATATTGACTTTCTAATCCATGCTCTCCCAGGAACTTTTCCAGCCGGGAGTAAACCACACAGAACAGAAGGCTCTCTGAATTTTCTTGAAGGTATTGTGCATATTCATGTAGTTAAAATTTTTCAAATGATGGTTTATAACAATTACTGATTTAAGAAACATCAAGTGGGAAACATTAAAACTCATCATAAAATTTAAGAGGCACAATATGTAGTGCTTAAAAAAATGAGTATTTTGAACATCGATGGCTAAAAGGACTGATAAAAAATGAAATATATCTAGAGAAAGGAACTCTGTGGATCAATTCATGTGTTTACTTAATAATTCATTCTGAAGAAAGGCAGCAGTATGACAGTAGGAAACTGTTTAGGCTGCAATCTGCCCTTTGGGGGTTACCTAGGTGCCTGTGGGACTGGAGAGAAAGCTCGGGCCGTGTCACTACTCCATTTCCACGGCAGACAGAGCAGCACAAGGTTCATCCACTTTACATCAGATGCTTCCAACATCTGAAGAAACTTTCACAAGTAAAGTAAATTTGGATACAAGTAGCTTAAAGAAATTTCATTATGGCTATCCATACTGACCATTCACCACATAATCAATATTCATAGGTATTATCAATTCAGTATTTACAACAGCCTCATGTAGTGTTAGCACCTCACTCAATGCGTGAAACAGCCTTAGGAAAGTTAAGCAACTTCCTTAATATCGCCAGGTTGGGAAATGGCAGGTCTGAAATTTCACTGAGGTGCGACTTCCTGCAAAAATGTTACTATCAACTAATTTTGCACACTGTTTAAGCTTAATTACAGTAAAGATATACCAAATGTGTACTTCAATATTTTAAACTAGATAGGGGTGCAGGTCAGTGGTAGTGTGCTTGCCTAACATGTGTGAAACCGCAGGTTTAAGTCCACAAACAAATATACATATATTCAAATATATCTCTATATAAATGTATCCATCTATCTATCTATCTGTCTGCATGGTTATTAACACATAGTTTGAGATTATCAAATCTCAGTTCATTTGATTAGTCTTATTTTCAGTATTATGTCGCCTTGATGCCCTTCTGTGTGGCCATCTGTCCTGCTGCATCAGCCTCCTTTGTCTTGCCTGTGTTTGTTTCCCAAGTAGATACTGTGTCTAAATATCACAGGATTTTCCAGGTCTCTTTGTGATATATGACTGTATCAATGAGCTTTCAGTTAAAGGAAGAAATATTAAAGGTTAGTAATACCCAGTTAAATAGGCGTTCACTATGTAACTAAAATCCTTGTGCATGGACTGATTTTGAAATTAAGCAGTTAGATTTGACCAGTGTTAAGGAATAGAACTAACACTAAAACTGCAAACAGTAGTCCTTATTTCTGTTCCTTTCCCCCATGTTCTATTTGTTGCTATTTCTATTAAATATGAATAATGAAATTTGTTTTTAGGGATCAAAGAGTGCCAAAAGGGATTAAAGTCAATGAGAATATTAAGTGTAGGAAAGGGTAAAGGAGTTAGGAAAATTTAGTGTTAAATCTTAAAAAAAATGAATTCTATTATGTGGTTTCGGTTTACTGAAGGTGGTATGAACTTTAAACCCAATAAAAGGATATATTACAGTATGTTCACATATAATTTGCTCTAAATCATTCAATTTATAGTAAAGCTTGCATTAGGTATCAAAACAGAGTAAGGTATTATGGGGACTCCATGCCTTGTGACTTTTAAATTGGGATTAAAACCACATGTCTGTGTTGGTTTGTATAGGTAACTATTTAAGCCACTGCAATGGATAATATTACTTTTTTTTACATCCTCTTTAAAGGTATAATTCTGTGGTTATTTATACATTTTTATAGAAGATTTTAAAATGTGCCTAGATGCATTATGAGCAATAAAAAAATTAGAAACATTTTATTAATGGCTGTATAGACTTGTGCTTTAATAGCATTGTAATTGGCATCAAGCACTTTGGAGTATTAAAGTACTAATAATAGAGTATCAGTAGGAATTATGGCAAGCTCAGGTGTAATGGACAAAGCTCTGTGTCATGGTTAATAATGATGATCCTAATAAATTGTTATTGCTGTCAATGTTCCATTCTACTCAGTTATCCTGCTGGTTTCACTGCATCTGCGGCTGGCTCCAATAATCTGAAACAAGAAGCAGGACCAAAGTCACTTGAGTGAAGGACACTACAAACACAAGCACCTCATGGAAAAAGCGAGAGTCATAATGGTGTTTCTCACAGGCAAAATCTGTTCTCCCAAACCCATCTGGGTGTCAACACACTTTGAAAAAGTCATTGGCAACATAAACACTTACTACCTCTCAGATTTTGGAATAGAACAAAACTCCCAGGGAAGTTTTCTGTTTCATACCATAGTTTCCTTGAGAGCCACACATACAGTATGCTTAAGACAGTCAAGACTTTGGGCAGCTAAACTGGGGTCTTTGCTGGATGTGTACATGCTGCCTTTCAGCTGGGAGGGAGGATCTATTTTTATAAATGAGTGTTCAGTGACCACACTTGTTTCCTTACTCTCACAAATTATTCAATAATTCTTTTGTTCTTTCATTCATTCATTCAATCAATCTAGGTTAAATATATCAGCTATCGAACCAAGCCCTGGACAGCTCAGAATCACAGTGACTCTTGAAAAGAAGTATAAAAGATCTTCTCTATACAATAATCAAGCATTAATAATAGTTCATAAAAAATCCTTAAGGACATATTGAAAAAAACACCCTACTTACTGTTAAGAATTGAGAGATTTAAGGGAAATTTTCAAGGAAATTTTTGTAGTAGTTTGTGAAGTATGTGGGCTAGTCGAATATGTTTATTGAATGGAAGACAAATTATATTCAGAGAACTCAGCCTGGGACCCCAGGACCAGAAGAAGGAAGGTCACCTTGATTTCAGTTCTGCAGAGATGCAACCTCGTCTCTGTGCCCAGGGCTTACAGACCACATGTAAATTTAGAAAGACATTTTCTGACTGTTCCCCCCTCCTGCCCCCTGCTTTGTTCTTCCCTGACGTAGTCTCATGGGATAAGCTTATTTTATTAACAGTGGATTTTTGCTCCTGGGTTCATATTATGGATCACGGATACCCACACCACTAAAAGCTACTTCCTCAAAACTTGTATTCTGTTAATAGTTCCCTAGTTTGTAGTTACAATTCTGTGCCATAGGCACTAACTGCGCTCTCTGAATCAGGAGCAGACAGATATGAGAAAGGTAGGAATGAAACCTAAAACCTAATCTAGAAGAAACACAGCTTCCCCAAGTCATTACAGCAAAATAATAGTCCTCACTACCAATAAATAACATTTATTAAAAACAAAATCTTTACAAGCCTCTTTGTTGAATACTTTTCATATTTTATTTCAGTAAATGCTTTCTCTCACCCTATCAGGTAGAAATTATTTCTCCTGTTTTATAGATGAGAAAACAGCCTCAAATTGCTTAGTTTTATGTCACACAGTCAGTAAGTGGATTTAAATGGAAATTTCTCTAATCCTAAATCTGAGTTCTTAGTGCCTCACCAGAAGGCCAAGACCAGAGTCAGCGCTCTGGGGGCACAGGTCAGGGACAGAGAGTACAAAGTGATCTATGGAAGAAAGTCTAGATTGCCTTGGAACTAATTCAAGTCTGGGCCACAGACAGCATATTTTGACTATGTTACCTCCAAACACTTTCTGAGGTAAGATTTCCTCATCTGTAAACCGGGGACTTAAATTTTGTGTATAAATCTTCTAGAAGTATTGCAAAATTTAAAAGAGGTAATGTACATTGTGAAGTTTTCTACTGGTGCACGAACCAATTGTCACAAGCTTGCTTGCTGAGTTAGAGCAAAACCTACTGATTATTTTACAGTTTCAAAATTATAAACTCTAGAATGATCTTGGTCAAAATAAAGGTCTCTGTTGGGTGGTCCTTGTTTTAGAGGCTGTGGGGAGGAATCTGCTTCTTGGAGTTTTCTACTCTCTGGGGGAATCTCACATTCCTTCATTTTCTGTCCCAGCAATGGCCTGTTGAATCTTTCTCACCTCTGTCATTATTCTGACACTGACTCTTCCTTTGCCTGCTGCTTCTGCTTTTATGGACCTTCTTAACTGAATTGAACTCGACAAGGTAATCCATTAAAAATTTTAAAATTGGTTTCTTAGTCACTCATGCCCTTTTGCCATGTGTCATGTTCAAATCCCAGTCATTCTAAAGTGGACATTTTTGGGAAATGGAAATATTATTCTACTTGTTACAAATATAAAGCATCTTGTACTTTTAAAAAATACTCAATATGTAATTACTGATTAGTGTCATTGTAATATGCAGATAATAAATTATAAGCTGTCTAGATCATCCATTTTCTTCATGAAAAACAACTCAAACACACACCAATTTTATATACTTATGTGTGAGCATGTGTATATCTTTACAGCCACAAATTCATTCCTTCCAAAGGTAACCATTGTTCAGACTTTATCATGTACCCTAGTGGAGTTTTTAAAATGTATTTCAAACATATAAATATGCATGCACATATTTCTGTATGTGATATATATTCATTATTCATATACAGAGTCCACCAAAAGATGTATACACACTCCAGCTGCTTGCTGTATTCATAAATGTCTGGAATCTTGTGGCTACCACGTTGAGTACCTCTTGTAATTTTAGAGGCTAAGGGTAACATATTAATCTTATGATGACTCAATAAGTTTAGTATTAAAATGTTTTATGCAAGTTTTTTTTCTCCTGCTGTGTACATCTTTTTGTTGGACTCTATTATTTTATCAGATGGATTGTTCTTTCATTATCAATGCATAAGCACTTTTTACTAGTCTAATCCTGTGTTGTCTGCATTACACAAACATTTTTCTAATCTATTAATGTTCTATTGACTAATTTTCAACATATCATGCAATTTTTTTACTTTATATAGTCACTATATCTTTTCTTATAGAACTTCTAGGTTTCTATGCTTCTTTAAAGAGGTCTCTTATGCACTCAGACCATTCATGTAGCTCTCTAAATTCTCACAATATTTCAGTGTGTTTGTTATTGGTAATCCTTTCTGGAATTTATTTTTGCATGTCATATAAAATAAAGGTCCAAATATATTTTGTATGATTATGTGGCACTATGTACTGAACGTTTTACCATTAAGTTCTAAATTAAGCTATCATCCTTCTTTGTTATAGGTCTGAATTTTGACATACACTGGAATTTATTTCTGGATTTTTAAAACTATTCTATTAGTTACTTTTCTATACTTGTATCAACACATTGTTATATTTTAATGGATTTATAGCATGCTTTGATAGCTGATAACATAGCTTCTCCTTTCTTTCTTTCTTTTTTTTTTAAGTTTCTTTGGCCAATCTTAGAATCCATCCTTCTGTAAATTATTTAAGATGGATTTTTATACAATTCAAGATCAAACAAAGCAATGAGAACCAGAATAAAGAAATGATATACCAATGTTCTGGTGAGAGTACAAATATATTTCTTTTAGGAAAGATACTTATATTGCCTTTATCTATCAGCAATACAACCCTCAACCTTGAACTGGAATACCTGTAACAAATTCTGTATTTAAAAACCCTCTTCTCAGATAGATGGACTATTTCTTCATGTGCTGGTAATATTTCTATACCCTCTGCTAGCATCTTGCCTAGATAGAGTGAAGTAGTTTGGTGAAAAGAATATAGCTATGATGCTAGGAAAGTGGCTTGGTGGTAAAGCACTTTCTTAACAAGTATAAGACCCTGGGTTCAATCCCCAGCTGGCCAAAATCAAAATGGTAGTTATGATTATTAATTTAGACTCAGGACTGTCTCTTAAAATGGGGATTTTGTGCTTATCCTTTACATTCCCTGTTCCTTTTTCCCTTTTTCTCCTACCCAGTACATTTACAGAGCACAATGGCAGAACTCAGTAAAAGTTCATATTGCTCTGTGATGACTTAGAAGCTATTCGGGCTTTGTTTATCACATTTTTCATGTTGATAAGGGACAGTAATGCTTAGGGACATTCATTGTGAACTATGGTAAACATGTTCTCCTTGTCTTTCCCTATGCAATTCCACCGTTTCCTTCCCGGCAGCTGCCCTGGGAGACTGACATGTGCTCTATGCAGCAGGAAACCACTATCTCTGGGTCCCTATTTGATTCAGTCTGTGGTAGACATTATCAGGTGAGTAGAAGGAGGGAGAACATCTCTGTGCTTTGCTCTTCTGGTTCTCATCACAATAGCTTATCAGCTGCTGGCCACTCCTGCCAGATGGTTCCTCCAACAAACCTTCCTGCAGAGTTCCAGAGTCTTCCACTGCCCTTGGTACCTCAGTGCTAACAGTGGTAAAGTTTTGCTGGGTCACTAATCCTGGATTGTTCCAATTCCCTGAACACTTCTCTAACTTCCACACATTTTACCTGGCCATTTTACTTTACTCTAATTTCTCAGTTTCCATGTGTCATTTTAGCTATTGGCTCTCCCTGGCAATACATCCAATCTTCTGTAGAGGACACCCAACTTCGGCTGATCTTTATGTGTCCAAATGCAGATTCTCAACCTTTCCTGAAACTCCTGGTTAGTTATTGCATTATTGATCCATGAACTGAGAAACAAATAGTACTGTCATTTCAGGACGGTCCTGGACTTTGATTGACCCAGTCCTCCCTCTGCTAAGGTTTGGACAAGTGTACCCCCAAAGACTCATATGTCAAATAACGTCTTGATCCCCAGGCCTTGACATTATTAGCAAGTGATAGAGCCTTTAATAAATGAGACTTTTAGGAATCATCAGTTAACGCAGAACCTGGGCTTTTTTTTATGGTAGGTTTTTAACTGTATCTTCAATTTCATTGACTGATGTTAGGTTACTTAGAATTTTTATATCTCCTTGATTCAGCTTTGGTAATACAAATGTCTAGGAATCTGTCCATTTCCTCTGTGTTTTCCATCTTATTTGAGTATAAGTTCTTTGAGTAGGTATTGATGATCTTCTGGATTTCTGCTGGATCTGTTGTGGTTTTACCTTTTTCATTAATGGTATGAATTTGAGTCTTTTCTTTCATTTTTTTAATGCGTCAGTGTTTATCAACTTTATTCAAAGAACCAGCTCTTCATTGATTTTTTTGTATTGTTTTCTTAGTTCAATGCATTAATTTCTTCTCTTGTCTTTATAATATTCTTCCCTCATATAAGCTTTGGATTTGACTTGTTCTTCTTCTAGTAGTTTGAAGTTCAACATTAGGTTGCTTATTTTCACTCACTCTGTTTTAATTTTGTAAGAATTCACTGCCGTAAGTTTCCCTCATAGGACTGCTTTTGTTGCCTTGCATAATTTCTGATATGTTCTGTTGGCATTATCATTTAATTGTAGAAACTGTCTAATTTATGCTTTAATTTTATCAGTGATCCATTGTTTGTTCAGGAGGCTGTTATTTAATTTTCCTGTGTTGATGTTGTTTTTGTGGTTTATTTTGCCATTGATTTCCAATTTCATTGCATTATGGTTGGATAGTATGCATGAGATAATTACTTTCAATTACTTTGCATTTTAAGCATGTTCTATGAGTTAGTATGTAATCTGCTTCAGAGAATATCCCTTGTGCACCAGAGAAGAATGTGTATTCTAATGTACAGGAGTAGGATATTCTGTAAATATCTGCTAAGTTCATTTGTCCATAGGTTTGGTTCAGTTTTGATATTGCTTTGTTCATTTTTTTGTCTAGTTGACCTGTCTATTTCTGAGAATGAGGTATTGAGGACTTCCATGATAATTGTGTTAGTGTTTATTTGATTTTTCACATCTGTTAGCATTTGTTTTATACTGTTGGGCTCACCAATGTTTGGTGCATACACATTTATGATTTTTATCTAGTCCTCTTAGATTTTTTCCTTAACAAGTATGTAATGACCTTCTTTGTCTTTCCTAATCAATCTTGGCTTGAAATTCACTTTGCCTGAAGACAGAATAGCTATCCCTGCTTTCTTCTGGGTTCCTGTCACATGGGGTATTGTTTTCTGTCCTTTGACTTTCAGTCTATGAATTTCTTATTGAGCTAAATGTGTTTCTTGTATTCAACTTATTGTTGGATCTTGTTTCTTGATTCATTCTGCCAGTCTGTTTCTTTTGACTAGTAAACTGAGACCATTTACATTGATGATTATAACTGATATGTATTTGTTCATCCTTGTCATGTTATTTTCCTCCTGTTAGTTCCTGTCTTTCTTCTCTGTTTAATTGCTTGCCTTGGCTTTGGCTTCTTTCTATTGTTGTTATTGGAATTGTAGTATTTATTATCTCTCTGTAAAATACCCTTCAGAACATTTTGGAGAGCTGGTTTTGTGGTCATGAATTTCTTCAGTTGTACTTTCTCCTGGAAGGGTTTTATTTCTTCGCTGATTTTGAAAGATAGTTTTTCAGGGTATATCAGTCTGGGTTGGATGTTGTTTCTTTTCAGGATTTGAAATATTTCACACCAAGGTATCCTTGACTTAAGGGTTTGTGTTGAGTAGTGTACTGTAATTTTGATGGAGTATATTTTATCAGTGATCTGTTTCTTTTCACTGGCTTTTAGTATTCTGTCCTTGTGCTGAACTTCTGGAGTCTTGATTACTTTCTGTATTGGTGTATATTTATCTTGGTAACGGCTAATTAGAGTTCTATATGTCTCACTTATCTATATGTCAAAATATTTTTCCCTGCTTGGGAAGTAATCTGCCACTATTCCTCAAACTCTTTAATTAAATTGAAATGGAAGCAGTATTCTCAAAGTCATTCCTCTAATCAAGCATTATCTTGGTACCAAAATCAGAAAATGATACAACCAAAAAAAAAAAAAAAAAAAAAAAAAAAAAAAAAAAAAAAAAAAAAAAAAAAAAAAAAAAAAAAAAAAAAAAAAAAAAAAAAAAAAAA
>RJWM01006227.1:0-85559 GCA_004363535.1 Dasyprocta punctata | reverse complement strand
TGAGTTCACCTGTTTTTGTTTCTGGTTATCTCAGGTGTTTATTTTCAATCCGTCAAAAAGTTAGGTCTCCTCAAGGCAGTCACTGAAGTAGAACACTGGATCCAAAAACAATTATTTTTTATTTTTAGGTGGGAGATATAACAGAATGTTTATTAATAAGGTAAATGATTCCATAGAAACTGACAAATTGAAGAGGTAAGGGAGAGGAGATAATTACAAAGCAAATTATCTATCAACATATTTCCTGGTTTAATTGAGGGATATCAAAAGGTTCCCATATTCCAAAAAAGGTTTGTAACCTTCCAGATTACAGTTATATCTATGCCTCTAGAGAACACACATTAAAATAGTTATTATTGTGGAAGGATAAGTCATTGTTTCCTATTAATTTTAATAAAATATATTCTGCCCAAGCAAGAAGGAGGTTTTAAACTTTGAATAAGGCATTTAAGCAGGAGGAGAGGTAAGGGGAGGATGGCTGGTGAGAGGATCTGTATAGTTACACGGATAAAGAGCCCCAATCATGCTGCAAAAGCAGCACGTATCCTTAACATGTCTTGGACATTTGTGCATATGCTAATGAGTAACTGAGGTACACTCCTCTTGCCCTGGCACTAAGTTAACGTGGCACACTCTTGTGGGAAGGCGCAGTGACAGGTCTTGCCTTGAATTCCAGCTGAGTTACTTAACAGCTACGTGGCCACTGGCAAGTTACCTAGCATCTCAGGCACGGCTTCCTTACCTGTAGAAGCGGCTAGCTCCTTTGCCAAGTGCTTGAGATACACAGTATAGCACTGCCCTCGGTCCATGACAGATGTGTAATGAGTAATTCCCAGGGTAAATTCAGATTAAACTAGTCAGCAAAATCTTAAAAAATAAAACTAGTAACACACCCACCGGCTTTAATAAAGTGCCTGAGAAAAGTGACACCATCTCGAGCAGTATTTGGAAGGCAGAAAAATATCCAGCAATTTCAATTCTTAATTTTAATGTGTTAAAAATATATGCTGACAAACATAAGCACTGATGAAATAATTCTATAGGTCAACAAGGATCAACAACTCATAACAGCTTCTTACATAACGTCTATGGGTGTACAGAGACGAGCTTAAATGTATCACAAATCATACTAATCAGTTTTACAGACTTATGTGCACATACAGGAATGCCGACAATGTTCAATAAAATATTTTAAATGTTATTTCATTTTCAAATACATCTACAAGCCAAAACCCAACATGAAAAATCGTTACATGCTCTTTAACCAAACACTGCAATAACCTACACAAACTTTTAGAGCCTAGGACCAGTGATAAACCAAAAGCTCTACGCTGAAAATTATTAAAATATGCAATGGCTCAAGAGCATAGCTTTAAATGTACATAATCTGACCACTAGAAATGACTTTCCGTCTTATATAAGCAGTGCACCCTCTCTTCCAGAAGGTCGAAATCTCAGTTTGCAACATTTTGATGAACTGACTGATAGATAACCCACGATTAAATTTCTAGTGTTTTAAGAAAACTTCCCAGTGGGGTGCTAATAATCCACAGGCAGGGTTGTTTTGTCCATGGTTAAGGAGAAAGACATATCCCCATCTTTTACAAGAAAGGGAAAGGGAAGGAGTGGAGATAAGGCAAGAGAAAGAGATCCAAATAACAAAGCACAGTTTTTGTAAACAAATGGAAGACTGGTTTTAAACTTTTGGAAATTTAATGTTTCCCGACCGAATAGCAACAAATGTCAGCGTAAGGCGATCATTTGTGTTCCGAAGTGGAAAACGATGTAGACAGACAACTAAGCACTTTCTCATGTACCGACCTTAGAAGTATTCAAAATCCATCCCTTTCTCCCCCGCCCCACGGGCATGAGATCAGCTCAAGAACAAGTAAGATCGGAGACCACAGGGCACATCTGAGCCCTCGGTGGGAACTTCATGGGCCTCCCCAGCGCGCCCACTCCACAGTCCTCCCGGGCAGCGCCGAGGAGCCGACGTCCCCCGGCGAGCCGAGCTAGCGCTCCGAGACCCGGGCGCGGAGGCCTGAGGCGTGGAGCGGCACCCGGCGCGCGGGGGTCTGGACGCCCGTGGGCGCCTCGCCTCACGGAGCCGGCGGCAGCAGAGCGCAGCCGGGCGCCCGCCCCGTCCCTCTCCGGTGGCGGCCGGAGTCCGGAGGGACCCAGCCTGCCGCGCGCCGCCCCAAGGGCCGCTGCGCGGCTGCTCACGCCCCCTGCGGGCTGCCAGGGGTCCCCTCGCTGGCGCACCGACAAGCCGAGCCGCCGCCCGCGCGCCCCGCACCTACCTGAGGGAGCTCAGGCCCGCGTCGGCCGCGCGCTGCCCGGTTCGCTGGGCGCTCAGCTGCCCCTCGAGCGCGGAGCCGCTGTGCTGAGCGGAGCGCAGCGCACCAAGGAGGACACAGCAGCCAGCCACACCCAGCGCGCCCGCCCAACTGCAACTCGCGGCCGCGGGGCCGGGCGGGGACGTGGCGCGAGGCGCGAGGCGCGAGGCGCGGGGGGCGGGGGGCGGGGCGCCGCGGGAGCGCTCGAGCGGGAGCGCGCGGGCCGGACGAGGGTTGGGAGGGGGCGCCGCGCGCGAGCTTCTGCTTCCTATTCTTTCCACTCGTTTCCTGCTAGAAGGAGAAGAAAAAACATTAATTCCAGGGCAGTTTCATTTTCTTAGCGCGGCCCCCGGACGCCCGTCTAAGTGGCGTGGCCAGTTTCCTTCCTGACGGTGCCCGGGCGTCGCTTTGCTGGTGGGCAGTATGGTGGGGATGAGCAAGAAGATCCCGAGATCCTGTTTAGGTTTAACGCTCTGGGATTCTAAATGTAGGAGAGGAAACTGAAGCCCACGGTCAGACAAAATTGCCCTGCAGTCCCAACTCTGCCATCACTTGCTGTGTGACCAGATTTCTTCTCAAGGCCTAAGTTTTGTCGCTGGCCAAAGAAGGATAGTGATGTCTGCCCCTCATAAGTGTTGGAAACACTAAATGGAATGATGTTTGCACAGAGCCTGCCTTTAAATGATCAATTCTTGGAAGTTACTGTTAGTATTGTCACTGATGAAACCGGAAGGCCTTCCAGATAACCCTGCCAAGTCGCTCTTGTGTGCCTGAGTTAAACACCACATGCATCTCAATAGACTGTCACAATTTCTCTGGGTGTTTTATGTTGAAAATGCCATAAAATAAATGCATCCATCCAATTTGCTTCCTCTGAAGTCAGAACCGCCTGGGAGCATTTTTCCTCTCCCCACCCCCATCTTTCTTTTGAGTTAATTCCAGTTTGACAGGCTGTTGCTATAGCATTCCTCCTCTGACGTCAAACAATTTAAAGAAACAGCCCTAGGTAACAAAAACTGCAGAGGAGTTCTTTGTGGATTTTTTGTGCTGGGGAAAAGTTTGAACAATATCATAAGAGAACTTTAACACCCCCGCAGCCTTCCATTCCTTCTTCTTTAGCTGCGTCCCACAATCATCTGGAATAAATCTATTCCTACCTTAAATGAGATGACGCCAAGATAAGCACACCCTGATTGCGGTTGTGGAGAAAATGTAACCATTTTGAATAAAAGCCAAATCATGACAAAAATGGAAACAGTCATGGTACTAGGATGATGAAATTATGGACAGTTTTTCCTTGAACTTTCTTTTTCCCTAACGTTGGGTGCTTCTCATTAAAAAGGACAAATGCCAGTCTTCTATTTAAGAAAGTGCAAGAAAAGTTGGCTGAGACCTGCATAGTCTTCATCTACAACTGTTTACATCCTTTAGTGATCAAGTCCTGAGTCTTACTGTTTTTAGGAGAAAGCAAAGGGAAGTTCTAAGGTAAGGACTGTCTGTTATGTTCAAGGTTCTCTACTTTGTTATACTGTTCTACATCTCAGAATAACCTACATAAATTGTATCCCCATTTTACAGATAGCAAACTGAAGCTCGGTAAGATTAAGTAATTTACCCGGAGTCACATAGAAAGTGACAGAGATCTTTGATGGCCATCTCCAAAGCCTACTTTTTCTATCTTTTGATTCTTTTCTCTCTTGTTCTTGTGTACAAGACTATGACAAGTGCTTGATTTAATGTTATGTGATGAAAAAAGTTGCCAGTCCTGTATTTAGGAAAACTCAGTGATAAGTGCAGAGGTACTCTATTCAAGAAGATTAAGGGGAACAGAAAACAACAGCTCTGAAACAAAAATTGCAAAACAACAACAAAAAAATCAATCAAGAATTTTGCTAATATTTGAAGATTTGTGATTAAATGGTGATTTTGGTCATTTTGAAAAATTTGATGTGGCCAGAGAAATTACTAGAAGAATAAAGTCCCAAGTACAAAAGAGAGAAAGTTTAATTATCCAAACTGATCCATTTCTCAAAATATTTTTGTTTGTTTTTGTTTGTTTGTTTTTGTTGTTTTTTGTCTTTTTGAGATGGGGTCTTGCTATGCAGTTCAGGTTGGCCTTGGGCTCACTTTGTAGCCCAGGCTGGTCTCAAACTTGCAACAATCCTGCCTCAGCCTCCAGAGTGCTGGGATTACAGGAGTGTACAACCTCGCCTAGCTATTTCTCAGAATATTATAATTCAGTTTTGCTACATCTGCTAATTTTTTTTTTTTAAAGAACACTTATTTGTTAAAGACAAGTCTATACTGCAAATCTCAAAGTGGAGCTGATGAAAAGGATTTCAATACCAGGAACAATTCCCTAAGAGCACAGAAATGTCTCTAAGTGATCTAGCAACTCGTCATTTTCCCAGCAATAATAAAATTAATATATAAATAGATAGAGGCATTCTATTAACACGTTGACACCTGCTGATAGTGTAGACAATTACAGTGAAAATCCTGCTTCTAAGGATTAAGCCCAGTGGTCTTCTAGGTTGGGGGTTCACTGGGTGATATTCAGATTTCTAACTCACCAGGCCCATGTTCTCATATCCCACTCTGTTACCTCAGGGCATAAGCCTGGGCCCAGTAGACCTATCCTTTACTTTTCTACTGCAAATTTGTATTTTAGCATTATGGAAGATAGCTATGTCTCAGTACCATTCCCTGAGGGATACAGGAAACAATTTATGTGTTAATATACTTGCTATGATGAATGGCAAGAAGTATAGATGTGTGAAAAAGTGGCAAAATAAAATTAGGACCCACCTTTATGCTTCAGCTGATTTTGCTTATGTTTTCCCAAGCATCATAGAGGGTCCAATAGACCCATACCACTACAGAATTTGTTTTAAAAAAAAGTCTTCTTTTGATTTTTTTTTTTTTTTTTGAGGCACCAGAGATTGAACTCACAACCTTGCGCCTGCCAGACAGGTGCTTAAGCCACTGAGCCAAACTCCCAGCCCTGGTTTTTTGAGGTAGGGTTGCACTGTGCAGCTCAGGCTGGCCTTGCACTTGCATTGTAGCCCAAGCCAGCCTCGAACTCACAACGCTCCCCCTACCTCAGCCTCCCGAGTGCTGGGATTAAAGGTGTGCACCACCACACCCGGCTTCTTTTGATTTTTTATGGTAGAAGTAGCCCATTTCGGTACAATGGCACATGTAAAACCAGATTTGCAAGTTTTGGAGGAGGTCAAAATGTATCATCAGATTACTCATGCATGGATGATGAGTGTATTGGGTGATCCTGTGTCCCCCCAAGGACTTATAATTTAGACGGGGCTGAGTCTGGCATTCGTGATTGGTTTGTTGTCTAGTGCTGGGATTGGTGGTGTGAGTGCTGCACCCACCCAGGGGTGGAGCCGACATACAGAGTAATGGTGGGACAAACGCTTGTCTCTTGCCCTTTCTCTCACAGGCAGGCTTGCTGTTTGGTGGCCGCCATGAATGGCTGCCTTGCCATGCCATGCTGCCTTGGAGCTAATTGAGTATGGACAAAGACTCCCAAGACCTGTAAGAAATAAACCTTTCCTTCCCTAATTTTGGGCATCAGTATTTTGTCTTAGCAACGAGTTAAAAGTAACTAAGACAATGATCACCCATTATGGTAAAATGCATGCCTTCATAACACAAGAGTGGTGTGCATGGATGGTGATGACAGTGATGACTTTGTTGTTGGCCGTGTTAGCCAACGTGAAATGTAGTACGAATAGACTGATGTGGACACCGAATGCAGAACTTCTTGATCTTGATGAGAAAGAAAACAGCAATGTGAGTACGTATTTGACTAGTTCAGATGTTGCAAAATGGCTACACAACCAAATGGAATGATCTAAGGTTAGAACTGGGTCTGAAAATGCAATGAGGGTCTTGGCAGAGAAGAAAAGTATTGGACAGACCAGCCCTGCCATTCAGTGTTGGAAACTGTAACAGAGAAAATGCTGCAAGATGCTGTGAAGTATACAAAGGCTGAACTGCAAGTAAAACATTCTGTATGCACAAATAGCCATATTCAAAAATGTATTTATTATGACAGCTGATTGGCTGAACTGAAAGCATTCATAGGTCTGCTGTACTTAGCACAGATTTCTCATGGTGATTGCAGAATGTAAAAGACTTGGGGCCAGGGATATAGCTCAGTGGCACAAATGCCTGCCTGACAAGTGTAAGGTCGTGAGTTTGATCTCCAGTACCAAAAAGAAAAAAAAGAAATAAAGAATATAAAAGACTCATGGAAAACCAATGGGTCAAAATACGGCATAAAAATGTAAGCCTTTGTAGATGTGAAGACTTATGCTTTCAATTTAGACATTTATCCTGAAACTCAGTCATCAGGTCCTTATTCGTATGGTAATAAACCAATGATGTTGTGAACAGACTTGTTGTTCCCATCTCACAAACTAATCAGAGTGTGACACTGGACAATTGGATTACCAGTTTCCAACTGATCTTACATTTGCTAATGGAGCACAAGTTGACCAACACAGGAAGTGAACACAGGAACAAAGCAGAAATTCCTCACGAAATGTTGCAATTTCCAAAGGGAGAATTGTATATTGCAATCCTTGGATTTCAGAAAGGTATAACATTGGCCTCCTTCATGGCAAAGAAAAGCAAACTGATACTGCTGATGTTGACATTTTACTATGATGGAAATATGGATAGGGAAATCTCAAAAAACAGAAGCCCGAGATAAAAACTTTCAACAACAAAACCAAACATAGAATAGATGGTGTTGATGAGTTGTGTGGCAACTATGAGGTCTCTCGAAACACAAAGCGTTGGCCAATGATAGTGTTTTACTTGGTCCTAAACATGTATGGCATAAATAGTTGGAGAGTTTACAAAGAAAATAACAAGTGCCAAATACAATGGAGAAATTTTCTTAAAGGATTGGGACTTGGAGCTCATTTACAGCAGAGGAAAGCAAAATGTTGATGACTATTCTAAATGCACAATACATATGAAGAATTTAATTTATTTTACTGATATTTTATGTTCCTGTTAACCACATACTGTATAATATAAGAACCTCCAGACAAGACAGTATGACCACTGATATGTCAAGTATATCCTACAGAAAGGCCAGGAAAGCAAGAGACATGTGCTGTCAGTGTAAGGGATGCATGTTTAGGGAATGTTTTGTTGTCATGTGTGCAGACAGCCTTAGGTGTGATAAGTGAAGTAAAGACTTTTTTTGGTAGAGCGCAATTGGTATTTTCATTGTAGTTTTTATGGGAATTTATTTCTGATGTTCTGTTTTAGACTTTGTACACCAAAAACCAGTCAGTGTTGAAAATTTTGATGCTTTTCTATAAAAATTCAATAAATATTAAAAACTCAATAATTTATTTTTGTGACTTTTTTCCTGTTAATAGTTCATTGTTTACTATAATAAAATTCATAAAATATAATTAATAGTTCATCAATAGAAATATTCTAAAGAATATTTGCCTTGGTGACAAAATCAGTCTTATGCTTCAAGGTTAAAAGAGACTGATGAGATCCCAGCTGGAGAACCTTTGAAGTGGGGAGTAGAGTAGAAGCACTCAGGTATGTATTTGTCCCTCTATATCCTGTACTTCAGGTTTCTGGAATCTGTTCCTGGGATGAACATGGCAAAGTAAAAGGAATACTAAACTCTGTATCAGAAAACCTGATTTAGAGCTTTAGCCGAATATGAAGTATCTGTGTAGTTTTGAGCAGATCACTAACAGCCTGCATTCTGCTTTTCCCCATCGTATAAATTGAGGGTGCTGAATTCTAGCATGATTGGCAAATAGCTCCGATGCTGCTGCTTAGTATTATGCACAAGGCCAACAGAGGACACTAATCATTCATTCACTCTTTCCCTCTAAGCCTCATCGCACCCCTTAGAAAAGCATCATATTTTAGGGAGCTACTTTGATCTTTTTGTTCTGATAAGTGCATAAAAATATCCTGTCAATTCTCTGTTGCTTTGTAAAAGCCACTCCAACATTTAGTAGATTAGAACAACAGTGAGAGAGAGAGACAGAGAGAGAGACAGAGACAGAGAGAGAGAGAGAGAGAGAGAGAGTTAGTTTCTGGGGATCAGACACAGGGCCTTATGCATGCTTCGCATAACAGCCATCATTTATTTTGCTCTATGAATATCCCTGTTCAGGGCTTGGCAGCTTGGCAGACACACTCTTCTCTGTTCCCACAGCATCAGTGACAGCGACTATATTCAAGAGGGCTCTCTCACGTGGTTGGCAAGTTGGCGCTGCCTATTGGCTGGAAGATCAGCCAGGTGCTCAGGCAGGGACTCAGCTCCTCTTCACACTAGTCTTTCCATGGGCCACTCTGAGTTTCTCACACTGCAGAGGCTGAGTTCTGAGAGCAAGTGTTCCAAGAGAACAAAGAAGTGCGCAGCACTTTACAACCTAACCTCAGCAATCTCACAGTGTCATTCCCACAGGACTCTCTGTGTCTAGGTACTCCACTCATGGAGACATAGCCTTTTCTACTTGGAGGAGGAAGTACTGGGAATCAAATCTGTGCCTCACACATGCTCAGCAAGTGCTCTACCACTGAGCTATATCCCCAGCAAGACACAGTCTCTTGGTGGAAGAGCAGCAAGGTCCTGGAAAATCATGAAGGCTTTACATACTATTTCAACCATTTTCAGCAATAAGAGCAGCCAAGCACACTCACCAATTCTAAATTAATCTATGAGAATCTAACAGCCAAAGATTATTTCTTTCCTTTCCCTCCTCCCACATAGCATCAATTTTATTTATGCTAATATGCTGTCAGTTACATATTTCAAACAGTAGAAAATATCTTGCTTTCCTTACTAAATTTTTTGAAGGTTTTTCATTTATATTTTAAAATTATACTGCGAAAGTGTGCACTGACTTTTTCTTTTGGTGTACAGTTCTATGATTCTAAATATATACACAGATTCATTTAAGTATCACTATGATCAGAAAAAGAATGCTGTTAAGCCAAAAACAGAAAGCAAAGCAAAACAAAAACTCCTCATACTATCCCTTCTTCCCATTCCCCTAATCACTGGTCTGTCTTCCGTTTTGTCTCTTTGAAAATATTATATGAATGTAATCATATGGTATGTAAAGCCTTACATAATCTGTCTCCTACTGTCTTTCCAGGCCACTTTGTATTACTTTCCTCTGTTTTCTGCCTCACTTGGTCTTTTTGTTCCTCTGAGAGTAGGTTCTTTACTTTTCTATCTTTGACATTGCTGTTCCCAAAATTGGCTTCTCTGTCCTGCACCTCATCTGTGAAGCTCATAAACTGCGAGTACTCAGCTGGAAAATGAGCCTCCTTTGGTAGGAGAGATCAACAAGTTTCCAAGTAGTTCTAGTAGGTTTTCCCACCTCAGAGAAGGGAGAGGATCCAAATAGGTGACTGGTTTATCTTCCTGAGTTTTGTATTCTGCTGGAGGGACTTCTTCTCCAAACCCATCCCCTCTTTAATCAGCTACTGAACACTAGAAGGGAAAGAGAGAATACACACAGTATTAAGGTATTATTTTATGCCTGTCTTAGTGGTTCTCTAACAGCTTTGAAAATTCTTAAGAATTAAATTTAATGATATTGTAATTTTTAAAATGATTTTCCACTAAAGCTTGAAGTACTCTGATAGCTGTCAACAATATGTCACTTCCCTACAGCAATGTAAGCTGAGAACGAATAATTTAATAACATTAATAGCTTCCTGATAAAATCAGTTGGTTCAGTCTGATACCGAGCCATTTAGCATGGACTTCAGGATGCACTTAGGAGGTAAGGAAAGATGAAAAGGAGCTCTGTGCATCAACTTTTACTCTCAACATTTTTATATGTTGGCAGAAATCTCGTTCTCAGTATCAGAAACAGCAAACATTAATAAATCTCTTTAGAACAAAACTCTAAAGGAATCATTTATTTTTATTTTATTTATTTACTTATTGATGGTTTGTTTTGTGGCAGTGTCTTGCTCTGTAGTTCATGCTGGCCTTGAACTCTGTGACACTCAGGTTGACCTCAAACTCCCAAGCAATCCTCCAGCATCAGGCTACTGAGTGCAGGGATTACATGTGTGAGCCACTACAACCTGAAGAAATGATTCTGAAAACCCATTCTTGTCCCTAAGGAATATGTAATAGAAAAAAGAGTCATGAATTCCAACTTCTTTAGCCTTTTTCCTGGATGAGCCAAGATATCTGAATCATGTTTCTGAAAGCTCATTTAAATTCTAAAAATGTCAGGTGAAATTATTAATGATAGAAAGTTTTATGTAAGTCAAGTATATATTATATTAAAATTAAGTTCTATTTAGTTTCTCCATTACATAATTATGTCCATTTTATAGTGCATGGAGAATATATGTGTATATATATATATATATATAGAGAGAGAGAGAGAGAGAGAGAGAGAGGGAGAGAGAGAGAGATTAACTATTATATGACATTTGTTGTCAAAATTTTGATCTGTGGAACTCCCTCTTGTCCTGTCACACTATTTCCACAGCATTAGCACAGCACCTGCATGTAGTTGGCATCCACTAAGATTTTGCCATCAATATTTTCTCAAAGAATGAATTAGTGAATGAGCACAGAACTCTAAGGGAAGTCTCTAAAATCTCATTCATTCATTCATTCGTACAGATTCCATGTGCTCTCAGACAAAAAAGTTGTCTTCACAGATACTCAGGAATAAACAGCATCAGACTAACAAAATGCTGGATCCCATATTAATCCTTCTAGGATCAAAACCTAGTCCTGGTATGTGAGGTAGTTGAAATGGGGTAAATAGGGTAGAACTTGGGTTCATTTTTATACTTTTCCTTCACTACAAGGTAACACTAAGGGCTGAGCTACCCTCACAGCAGACAGGCAGGCTGATCTAACACTTTGCCGTGTGGATGACAGCAGATGACCAGGGCTTCTGGAACAATGCACTCTCCAGGGACAAAGATGGGCAGGAGAAGCCAGCTTCTTTCACAGTGTAAGCTCAGAGTTCTAATGCCTCACCTGTTCTTCGACACTCTTTGGGAAAACCCAGCCCTCTGAATTTGAGCCACAGCATTAGTAGAGTCAGGATGATTAAGCATGAACTACTTTCCTCTCCTTTAAAAGGAGGTGTGTGACCAAGAATTTAAGCCAGACATCTGAAAATCAATATCTAAAATGCTCTAGAAACAGGGTGTAATAAAAACTTTTCCTAACAAAAAAACCTTCTTTTAAGCAGATTTTTTACTTCGTAGTTCTCCTTTAGATATTTTTCACACTTAACATATATTTATGGAGCATTTAGGAGACAGGATTTCACATTATTTACAACGAATTTATAAGAGGGTATTAATATGCCCATTACACCAAGAAGGAGGTTTTGAATCAGAGAATTGAACATCTTGCTCAAGGTCTTGAGGCAGTGAAAGAAGATGGGCATGAGGGGTCCAGGTCTCCACCCTCTTTATCCCTCCCTATCTCCCCATACACAGCAACCCTCCAAGTTACCTCAGAAATTATACAACATAAGGAAAAGTGTGCTTTCTTTGCTAGGGAAGCTTTAAAATCCTTCAGGATCACTGCAGCCTCTGAGATTTTCCTATGTTGAATCAGACATCTAATAAAGGGTGAAATTGCCATATGGATCTGGAACTTTCTGATTCCATCCTGAGCTGTGTTCCTGTCTCTGCTCTTAGGAGGCTATCCTCTAACAGTTACACACCTACTTCCACTTAGGTTTTCATTTTGACTATTTCCTTCTAAATAAATCAGGGCAGAACCTCTACTGCTTGCTTGCCTCAGAAGTTTTCCTGTTTTTCCATTTGGATCTCATAAAAACGCACCAGATAATGAAGAATCTAACCAACTCTCCACTCCCCATTCAATTTGCCTGAACACTTACAGAAATCCCAGAGGCTTCACAGATTTTTTTCGACCCGGAACCATCAATTCTCTCTCTCAATTTTCTCTCCCCTTCTTCCCACTTCCTCCCTTTCTCCTCTCCCTTACTATGATAAACTACTTTTTGTTTCTCCTGTTATGCTTTCATTAAGATGAACGCAAATTCTTATCCTTTCCTACTGGATGGATGTCCTAGCTTAAAAGCTTGAAGTAAAATGACATCAATCCTACTTTTTATGCAATGTGGCATTATTGCTCATTATAGATATTTGTACTCCTCCATCCTTCTCTCTGAGAATTTCATGGATGTTCTCACCCAAAATGAGTCAGTGTTCTAGAATTTGTGACTTCGAGTAGCAAGTATATAAATTACCTCATATTTTAAAATTTTATTTTTTCACAAAGAAAATTCTAGTCCACTTATCACTTTTTATAAACCTGACTTATTTATAATTAAAACAAGAACTAGACTAATTGACATTTACATAATTAGAATTGCATAAAGCTAAGTACATTTTCTTTAGAGAATGACCCTGCCATCGCTGCACAACTCTCTGCAAGTTGGTTCCCCTTTAAGTGACAATGAGTCAGATATGTATTAACTCAGACATGACTTTAAAAAAAACTTTGTCATCTAATGAGTAACTATTTCATTCTGGCTTGGTTGATAAAGCAGCAGCTCTAAAAATAAAATTTACTGTAGATTGTTCTTTTTTCTTTCATTTAAAAAACCAACTTTTAAAAAATAAAAACTGACCTTTTTAATTTTGCCTTTTTGTATACCCAAGCAATAAATAATTTTAATAAAATGACTACAGATATTCTACTTTGAAAGGAATTAATTGGAGGATGGTAAGCTAGTTGTTTTGGTCCAAAAGACATTTAAGAGTCCCAGATTTAATTCTCTTCCATGAAATGAGATCTAGTTTTCAAAAACAATTTTCACATTGGAAGTGATTGCCTAATACATCTATCCTTCTAGACCAACTGCCATCATAGTTGGTAGCATTCAATAGCATTTATTAAATTCTGCCTTTTGTTTAAGTTATTTGTATTAGTGTGTAAAAAGCAAGTGAATAATAAGAAAAAACTTAGCAATATTAGCCAAGTTGATGTATCTATCTCTTGAGGGACCAAAAATGCTTTCTTGTTTTCCTTGCCCCAGTCCATACAATACTACTGTCAAATTTATTTTCCTAAAACTCAGCTTTGATTCAGGTCATTTCTTGTCTAAGAACCTACAAATTTCTAGTCGTTTACAGTATTATATGTTCTTGCATCACCTGGCATGTATAACTTCCCATAATGTGGCTTGAACCTGTCCTTCTCAGCTTTACTTCTGTGATATTTTCCAATGAATCTTGTCTCTTCCTACTTCTGAGAAGACATTCCGGGATTTCCCATTATTTGTATGCTATTCCCATGAACTAGAATGCCTCATATAGAGACCTATCTCAAACCAGGTCCACAAAGCCAGGTCTGATCTGCTCACTCAATACCTCTCTCCTTGTTTCAGACCTTTGTAGTATGTAGTTACACTACACTTAAATACTTGTGTCACTACTGCCTACTTTGCCTTAAATTGTAAGTCTTCGTGCTTATTTTATCTCTGGGATTTGAAAATAAACATGGCATGTTTGAAAGGATGTGAACTATGAGGTTGGAAAAATGTAAGTTTATGTCCTGCCTCTGTCCATGAGCTATGTGATTTTGGACAAGTAACTTACCTTCCTGAACTTCTTTTAATTCTTCTATAGAAAAAATTACTGATTCTCTTCCTCTCTCATGTTTGAGTTAGAACAAGATCATTGTAAGTAAAAAGATTCTGTCCAGTCAACCCAAATCCATTTATACATACCAAAAAGGTGGAAAAGATGGGGATAAACCAGGACTAATTAGTGGAAAAAGACAGAAAGTTTGAATTGAAAGTCTAGAAAATTCTGAAGAAAAAGAATATATGTTAAAGGTGTTTAAGAAAAGAAAGCCAAAGAATAGCTTTGTTTTTTAATTTCTCAAAGGACTTTTATCAGTGGTGTGTACATCCACTGTCAGGAAGCAATATCTTTAGTCACTCAAAACAAAGCCCCTGGAAATCAACAAAATTTCAACTCATGTTTCTCTGAATCTGTCTTTCTACTATGTCTTTCTTTCAGAAATAAGACAAGGAGGGGCTGGATTGTAAATCAGTGGTACAGCATGTGCTTAACAAGCATGAGGCCCTCAGTTTAGTCTCTAGCAGTACCCAAACAATAAACAAACAATCAACAACACAGAAAAAAATCAGTGGCACGCAGGACATGCTGATAGACTACAGTATCTTGTTTTCAAATCACAAGAAACTTCTCATGCACAAGGATGACTTTCTGAAATAAACTTACCATCTCTTCGTCAGGAGAGGAAAATACTGTACATATTAATAATAGTTAAAATAACAACCCTGCACATTTTTCAAGTATTTCTTAGGAGGCAGTCACTCTACCCCATGCTTAGGGATATTACCTTGTGTAATCATCTCAGTAGCCCTGTAAGATAGGCTTCATTTTGTTCATATTATAGATGAAGAAACCAAAGATATTGTGCCCAAGAACAATGAGATTTGTATTAATTATCTTTCTAGTCCATCCTATTGTTTCTCGACAACCTAAAAACTGACTTACAAAATAGTAAGGAGCTGAAGTTGACTACCAAGACCAAGCTGTGGGTTTCCATTTGCAAAGTTGCTGGGAAATCAGGCAGCCCTGCTGAACCTAATGCTAGGTACTTTGTCACTCTTAGTGCTTCCTGGAGGGCTGATTAATGAAATTATTTGTATCCCAAACTGTTGTCCTTCTTTACGGCTAGAGAAACTCTCTATTCAGAGTAACCCATGGAGCTGTTAAAAAGGCACACTTACAGTCTCTCCCCAGTGCTATATTATATATACTTGCAGTTTGTTGAGAATGGGTCTTAAATGTTCACGCACACAGCCCCCGCAAGTATGGAGGTGATGGATGTGTTAATTAACTTGTGTAATCATTTCACAGTGTATACATGCATCAAATCACACTTTGCATACCTTAAAAACATATGAGAGGTGATTAAAAATACAGTCTGTATTTAGATTTTTAAAATTTAATCAGAGTAAAAAACATATTGACACTAATCTCCCTCAAAATACTCCTCCTCTTGAAACACACTTATCCTATTGTTCTTGCCACTCTTTGAAGAAGTTCTGGTTGTTCTTTTTCATCAGTCTTTAGTGGCACTGTTGCTGTTGCCTTGATTCCTGAATCAGTGACTTTGACTTTGGGGAAGAGTAAGAAGTCGACTGGTGCCAGATCCAGTAAATAAGGTAGATGAGGACACCCCATAATGTTTTAATGAGCCTGCTTTTCTGCTGCATGGTACTTGGGAATAGCATTCACTGTATGTTTTATTTAACCACATCTCTTAAAGACACTCACATCATTGTATTTGTCAGTTATACCCAATAAAGCTGAAAAAAAATTATTAAAGAGTAAAGAGAAAAAAATTAAACAATAAAGAGATAGCAGAACAAAGAATTTTTGAATTTAGCAAATATAGAAAAGGCCTATGCTACAAGTTACGGAGCTATACTCTTAAGATTAGTATTGTACTGATATAGAAATAGATGTGTTAAGATCTGAAAGGTATATCACTGAGTGAAAAAAAGAGCTGCAGAATAGGTACAAAAAGCTGGGTATAGTGGTGCACATCTGTAATCCCAGTACTCAGGAGGCTGAGGCAGGAGGATCGCCTCAAGTTTGAGGCTGGCCTGGGCTACATAGTGAGTTCAAGGCCAGCCTGAAATATACAGCAACATCCTGTCTCAAAAAAACAAAAACAAAACAAAAATTGTTAGTCACACAGTAAAATGTCAATAGTAAAAAATAATACGTCTTGTAGACAGGGTTCAGTGATAGAGCACTTGCCTAGAATGCACAGGGAACTGGGCTTGATTCCTGACACTGCAAAATAAGTTTTAAAGAATAAAATAATAACTAATAAAAACTCCAAGTTATATAAATGCACATTAGAAGTTTGAAAAGCACTGATTTATAAGGCTCTTTTTATGAAGATTCTAAGATCCTGAACATTAGAAAATCACTTTTACTCTTCCCATCACAGTCTTACTCATTTGGGTATCATTAGTATCTAGTAATGATTTGGGCCAATATAGTTTTAGAAAATACAAAACTTTTCTAATGTTTACATGATCACAAGACATTTTTGAAAATGAGAGCATCTTTTCTGCCTTAATAAAGTCAAGGAATGACAGCCTATAATTCAAAGTTCTTTTCTACTCATTATAGCTGTATGAGGCCAGGGAGTTAGAATTAGTGATGTAAAAGAAACTGAGATTGTTGGTTAGCTTTCTATTACTATAAAAAATACCTGAAATAACCAACGTCTGAAATGAAAAGATTTATTTTTGGGCTCACGATTTCAGAGGTTTTAGTCCATGATCTGTTGGTTTTGTAGCTTTTAGACCTTGGTGAGACAGCACTTCATAATAAAAGAGAATGGGGAGGAGAATCACTCCCTTTATAGTGGGGAAGTAAAAGAGAGGTGGTTATGAATAGGGCCCATGGTCCCCTTTGATGGCACATTCAGTGGCCAAAAGACCCCCCGCTGTGTACCCACCTGTTAAAATTTCTGTTACCTCCCAATAGCGCCAAGCTGGGGACCAAAGCCTCTGACACGTGGCCTTTGGGGAATACTTAAGATCTGAGTCATACTAGATAGGGACAAATGAAAATAGAGTTTGAGGTTTACAAAACAGAGAAACTATTGCTAGCTAGATTTTAGATTCATACAACTGGTTAGCATAGTCTTTCTGCAGACTGGTTGTAAGTATTAAGAACATGAAAACTCTTTGACTTAATGAAACTGTCCTAAGAATTTGTCCTAAATGAACCATTAAATATGCACAAAGAAAAATTAATAAAAATGTACGTGTGCCATTATTTGTGTTAGTGAAAACTATAAACAAAATAATGGAGTGGTTAGCTAGATTATCATGTAGCCACATAATTGAATCATAAGCAGCCGTTACAATTTTAATCTTTGATTTGGGAAAAGCTGGTGTAAAAGTAAGCTTATTGAATAAAAATAGAGGATGATTTCAATGTTATACAAAAATGTTTATAAGAAACAAAATGAAAAGAGGTAACAAAATATCAGCTAGGTATTGCTCAGTTTAAACCAGGAAAATTCACTTACGATTTTTAATATTCAGTATATTTTCTATAATGAGCATATATTATTTCTAGCATTAAGGAAAAAATTTAAGTAACACCAAATTATATACTTGGCACTCATTAATTACTGCTTCTGATTTCCAGTCTTGAGTTGGACAAGGAGGACACTTTTGATGTAACATCCTATCACTTTTTGTCCACCCAGTTGCTCTGATTTGGAAGAAGGGCTCCTCCATGGACAGTAAATATACTCTTTGACAATGACAAAAGTCTGACTACAGACATCACAGCCCTTATTCTTCTGATAAATTCTAGAATACAACAGTAATTTTTTCCAAGGCCAAACGTGCATTTATCCTCCTGAAGAAACTTAGAAAAGACCTAAAAAATTTTTGGGAATAATTAGAGTCCCAGGAAGTGGCAAAGATAACAGTCTTTTGCCCTCTTCGCCCAGTTGCCTCTTGTAGCAGAACAAATTACTTCATAGATTTTATTCTTTTTTTTCCAGATGAGAGAAGTACTACAAAGCAAAATTCAGACCCCTGAGCATGCCAGGCAAGTACTCTGTCACTTAGGGTAAAATTCCTTTATTCTTACAGTATGAGATTAGTGCTGAGAAGCAGTGTCAGTTTTGAAAGCAACTCCACAGTCCTTTCTGTTTCTCTAGTTTGAAAACACGGAAATATAACTTTTTTCTAACTTCCCATAGTTCACCCTGAGTCACAGATGTTTGAAAAGAAATCCAGGCCTGTTTCCCGTGTAAGTTTCACTGCCATGCCTCACCCCGTAGCTTCAGTTTCAGTTCAAGAGTGTGTTTGTGCTATATTTCTCCCATGATGAGGAATTACCCGGTACTGGCAGGTACTCTCTTTGAGTTTAGGTGATATAAAGAGAGGGGAGAAATAAAGCAGGAAAGACAGTCTTGATTGATAAAACCTGAGGGTTTTCTTGTCACCTTTGGTATGCTGAGGCTTTATCATCTTAAAAGGTTGAGATTTGAAACAATAATAATCTATTATTATTGTCTTGATGATAAGATTTTATTTATTTATTTATTCATTTATTTTTTGCAGCACCGGGGATCGAACTCACAACCTCGCACCTGCCAGGGCAGGTGTTTAAGCCGCTGAGCCAAACTCCCAGCCCTGGTTTTTTGAGGCAGGGTCGCACTATGTAGTCGCACTATGTAGCTCAGGCCGGCCTTGCGCTCGCGTTGTAGCCCAAGCCGGCCTCGAACTCACAACGCTCCTCCTACCTCAGCCTCCCGAGTTCTGGGATTAAAGGCGTGCGCCACCACGCCCGGCTCGATGATGAGATTTTAAAAACACCTGATTTAAAAAAAAAAAAAACTAACTACTTCTCTTACCAACTTGTTAAATATAAAAGCACCACAGCATGGAGAGAGTGGAGTCACGCTGCTTAAATTTCAAGCACACTTCTGCCACTTAGGAGCTGTGAATCCCTGAGCAACTTCCCATTACTAAATTTCTCATACCTACTACAGATATCGGTTAATTCACAGCATCTGAGATTTCCAAACATTTTACTTATGTTAGTCAGGAAATCTTTAAAACAAGCATTCTGATAATGCTGGTTTACAAGACACCAAGGTACAATTCCAAAACAAGTGATTCTATACAATCTCTGGTGTCTATTTATTTTTAAGTGTTTGGAATTCTCTTCTCCCAACTTATATTTCCGGAATATTCACCAAACTTCTTAACTTCCTTGCCTCTAGGCATAAGCCTGGGACCAGTGAACCCATCTCTTACTTTTCTACTCTAAATTTGTACTTCAGCATTAGTATTATTATTTTTTTGATACCAGCAATTGAACTCAGGATCTGGCATTTGCTAGGTGGGTGCTATGTAACTGAGCTATATCCCCAGTTCTTACAGGGTTATAGAAGTTTCCTGTGCATCTCAATACCTTTCCCTAAAGGACACATGAAGAAATCTGTATGTTTACCTACTTGGTATGATGAATGGCAAGCAGTGTGTATGTGTGCAAAAGTGGCAAAATGGGATGTAGACCCACCTTTAAGCTCCACATAACTGGTTTTGCTTATATGTACCTGAGCATCACACAGGGCCCAATAGACCCACACCACTCCTGAATTTGTTAAAAAAAAAAAAGTTTCCTTTTGAGTTTTCTGGTAGAAGTAGCCAAGTCAGTACAATAGCACATGAAATACCAGACTTGCAAGTTCCAGAGAAGGTCAAAAGCGAATCATCAATTACTCATGCATGAATGATGAAGATCATCCATTATGGTAAGTTGCATGCTTTCATAACAGAAGAGTGGTGTGCATGGATAGTGATGATGATGATGATGATGATGATGACTCTGATGTTGGCCATGTGAGCCAAAGTTCCTGTGACAGTAAAATGGAGTAAGAATAGACTGACATAGGGAATTCAGACCTTCTTGATCCTTACGATGAAGTACATGTTTCACTAGTTGAGATGCTGCAAAATGGCTACACAACCAAATGGAATGATCCAATGTTATAACTAGGTCTGAAAATACAGTGAGGGTCTCGGTAGGGATGAAAAGTATTGGACAGAAGGCCAGTACTGCCATTCAGTATTGGAAATTGTAACAGAGTAAATGCTACAAGATGCTGTAAAATACATAAAGGCTAAACTGCAAGTAAAACATTCTGTATGTACCAATAACCATATTAAAAAAAGGGATTTATTACGATAGTTCATTGACTGAATTGAAAACATTCATAGATCTGCTGTACTTAGCACAGATTTCTCATGGTGATGGCAGGAATGTAAAACACTCATGAAAATCAATGGGTCAAAATATGGCATAAAAATGTAAACCTTTGTAGATGTGAAGACTTACTGTGCTTTCAGCTTAGACATTTATCCTGAAACTCAGTCATCAGGTCCTTATTCGTATGGTAATAAACCAATGATGTTGTGAACAGACTTGTTGTTCCCATCTCCCAACTAATCAGAATGTGACACTGGACAATTAGATTACCAGTTTCCAACTGATCCATTTGCTAATGGAGCACAAGTTGACCAACACAGGAAGTGAACACAGGAGCAAAGCAGAAATTCCTAATGAAATGTTGCAATTTCCAAAGGGAGAATTGTATATTGCCATCCTTGGATTTCAGAAAGATATAACATTGGCCTCATGGCAAAGAAAAGCAAACTGATACTGCTGGTGTCGACATTTCACCATGATGGAAATATTGATAAGGAAATCTCAGAAAACAGAAGCCCAAGATAAAACTTTTCACACCAAAATCAAACATAGAGTAGATGTGGTTGATGAGTTATGTGGCATCACAAAGCATTGACCAATGATTGTGTTTTACTTGGTCCTAAACATGTGTGGCATAGTTGGAGAGTTTACAAAGAAAATAGCAAGTGTCAAATACAATGCAGAAATTTTCTTAGAGGATTGGAACTGGAGTTCATTTACAGCAGAGGAAAACAAAATGCTTCTGCCCAGGGAATTATGCAGGAAAAAAGAAAACCTGTGGAGCACACAGGTGAGCAGACAGGAGAATAGGCAAGTGCAGCATCACAAAGAGCTACTATGACAGTAGGAAAACAAGGAAGATGTCAAGTATGCCCCGTGAGAAAGTACCGGAGATCAAAACACATGTGCTCTCAGTGTAAGCAATACTTGTGCATGGAACATGCAGCTGTCATGTGTGAAGAGTGCCTTGGGGGAGACCAAACTTGAAGCAAAGCTTATTTCTGTAGTAGGCTTCCATTTGTGTTTACACTGTAGTTCATACAAGTTTTTTTATGTTTGTTTGTTTTTTGCTTTTTAAAAAATTTTTACTTTGAAGAGAACAAAACCAAACAAAATAAAACAGAATAGAGTCGATCAAAACAAAACAATGAACATGGTACATGACTTCAAAAAAGATAAAAGAAATCAATAATGGCTACCATAATACCTTTTGTTATCTTCAAAATAACTGCCCATACCATTGGACATAATAAAATCAAACAAAACAGTATAGAATAAAACCAGTGAAAACAAAACAGTGGAAACAATACAGGACTTCGAAGCAATAGTAAAACAACAGTGGTTACCATAATGCCTCTTGTTATCTTCTAAGTAGTGATGTTATCTTTTAGTTTATGTAAACAAGCAAACAGCTGATGTGAAAATGTTGATGTCTATTCTAAGCACTCATTACGTATTTGCTATTGTATTTTATCGACATTTTATTTCCCTGCTAAAAGCATCTTGTGCAATATCGTAGGAAGCTTCTGACAAGATAGAAAGAGAAGAGAGGTGACAAGACTGTCATAAAGGAAAGGAAAGCTAAGCTCACATGCTGTCAGTGTAAGTGTGACCTGTGCGTGGAACATGCAGTTGTCACATGTGAAGACTGCGTTGAAGATTAAAGCAAACCTTACTTTTGTGTTAGAGCTCTATTGGCATTTTCCTTGTAGTTCAGGTATAAATTTATTTGTGATGTTATATTTTAGGTTTTGTGAGCAAGTACACATGTGATGTGAAAATTTTGATGACTATTCTGAATGTACTATACATATGAAGAATTTAATATTTATTTTATTGATATTTATGCTCCTATTAACTACACACTGTATAATATAATAAAAACCTTTTTACAAAACAGAAAGGACACTGAGATATCAAGTATGTTTTATGAAAACACCAGGAAAACAAAAGACATATACTGACAGTGTAAGTGATGCGTGTGTATGGACCGTGTAGTTGTCATGTGTATAGCCTGCCTTAGGTGTGATCATTAAAGTAAAGATTTTTTTTTGGTAGAGTGCTATTGGTATTTTCATTGTAGTTTATACTGGAATTTATTTCTGATGTTCTCCTTTAGACTTTGCATACCAAAACCAGTCAATGTTGAAAATTTTGATACGTTTTATAAACAATAAATGCTGAAAACTCAATACTTCATTTTTGTGATGTTTTCCCTGTTAAGTACTCATTAATATAATAAAACTCATACAATTAAAATTAGCAATTTATAAATAGAAATGTTCTAAAGATGACAAAATTAGTCTTATGCTTCAAAGGCTACATCTGCTTTTCACCAAACTTGTGTTTGTCTCTGCAACCATTCAGAGTGTTTAACGTTCTATGCTCACTACATGTAGAAGTTGAAAATTATCTGAGAGAAAATCAAATCAGATTATTGACTATAGCACTTCATTTATCAGGCCAAAAGCCTGGAACAGGGATAATTTAGTTTTATTAATTCAATGAAAGGAGTACCTTATTTGGAAGGAAAATAAAAGCAAAAGAAGCCGTTGTCATTTTGCCCTGATAATGAATGAGTACTTTTTCTAATTCCCGTAAAGACATCAGTGAGCCAATTGACTAGTTTAACTAAAAAATAGAAGAACTATTTAAATGTACAACATATAAGGTATATGTTAGAAAAAAATACTTAGCTTAAAATTCTCCTTAGGTAGCAAATATCAGGATTATTATTGTTTTCAAATGTTCATAAGAGCTGCAGCACCCCTTAGAAGTACTGTATGTTCTTAGGTCATATAATTAGTTCATTTTAAAAACAGAAGGAAACTTAAGGATAATGCGGAGTCTAACTCTTCGTTTTATAAAGGAATAGGGTCATCAATGGAAGAGACTTGCCAAAGGTAGTCAGAGTCACCTGGTAGCTAAATTCAGATGTTTTTTCCCCTCTGATAACTGTAGCTATTCACAGGTTCATGGCTCTGAATGTATTTTTGTAGGCTGACTCTTTAACCCTCACTTTTCTCAATGCTCTTCATAGTAAACCAGCTTCTGCCTTTCTTAAACTCCTGACTTCCTCTAGGAGGGTCCTGGGAAATAATTTGTCTCCTGAACAACTCTTGTATAATGCACATCTGCACCTATTACTGAATACTGTCATCAACTATAGAGGGGTTTGGGTTACTAATCTAATTCTATGTTGATATTTGTGTAGAGAAGCAAAATTTATTGTTACATGAAAATATTCACTAATGAAAAGACTGCTCAAATACTACATATTGTCTATGGCCATACCACCCTGAATGCGCCCGATCTTGTCGAGTACTATATATCCAGCAAGTGATTTTCCCTTGCTGATTGTTTCTATATCTCAGTGTCTCACCCCAATTTTTAGATGTAGCAAACATCAGCTAAAATAATGGGGAAAAATATAAATGATTTCACAATTATTTCTTAAAGTTGGAAATCTCATTAAAGATGCTAATAATTCCATGAGGCACATGAATGTAAAGTTAATCCTAAAAAAAAAAGTATCCTATCTTCCTCCTAATTCTTCCAAGATAGCCAAAACACTGATGATGAGGAGATGGCAAAGTTAAATTTCTTAATTAAAGAAAAAAGATGACATTAGCACAATAAGTATATTTTGTTCATTCAAATTATCCTATAACAAAGCCAAGATGTAATTTATTCTAACACTTAGTGCAGTCTCAACTACAACCAAAATGTTGTTCAATATAAGATGAAATAAATTCATTTTTGTAATTTGTTTCAAATAAACTTGTTTAAAAATAAACTTTCAATCCAACTTTTACTTATTTGTCACAAGAGTATGGTCTCCTACTTAGGTGACTTTTTGTGATGTCGTCGATCTTCCGAGAAGTAAGCTATGCATATCTAAGTAAAGGTTAGAAGAGTAGAAAGCATGACGTACATAGAATAGATGGTAGCATAAGTTATGTCTTGAGTAGTGGTGTGTCGAGTGATTATTAGTCTCATCTCTGAACTTTTCTAAAATTCTCAAAATTTTCTTGAAATGAATACATCATACTTTTGAAATTTGAAAATTTTCATTCATTTCTGAGCATTTGTTAGTATTTAATGTATTTTTCCCCATGTGGCTTTAAGCTACCAGGACATAAACCCTCACACTTTCCACCAGATCCTCAGTTCTTGTGAAGAACCTGGCTTTCAGATGACAGGGCACACTGGGAAGGTTCCCTCCTCAGAACTTTGTATGTGCTGGACTGCGCCACCTTGATAATGGGAGCAGCTCCAGTTTGGATGTAGGGAGTGCTCACTCCCTGCCTAAGATCCGCAGTCTATCAAAGTTGGCAGTTGGGCACAAGCTCTAGTTCCTAGTGGCAATGCCTCCTGCCATCTTCTCCAAAGTATCCTGGGTGACATCTGTCGAAGTCAATCTGGTGGTTATGCATGTCACCAGTATTCCCAGGGCTGCCCCATACTTCACATACTTGCCAAGGCTTGGGTGGTACACAAGCATCTAAATCGTCCTCAGTCTGGATGATGCTTAAGTAGCCAGAGAATGGAGAGAGGTCTCTGCCATGTGTCCTGAGGTCTCAACCAGAAATAATGTTTTAAAAAGAATTCTTCCACTCTGACTTGCCATAATTTTCCAGCAGCCACCAAGACCTTGCTGCTTTGAAGCTGTAATTCCTCTATTCAAAGGCTGCTTAAATTTTTCCTCGATTCATTATCTCCTTTATTTGTCTATTTTCCCATGTATACCTTGCCTCCTTTTAGAAAGGAGCTGAATATTTTTCACCTTCTAAATCCAGAATTCTATGACTGACAACTTAGGATATAGAAAATATAAGAGTAAACTAGAAATAGAAGTTAAAAAATTAGGACTGATAGTATTATAATAATACAGTAGCAAATTTGTAAATGATTAGTGTATACTGTACTAGAATAAGTTTATGTCAGCCAGTTTATAAGTAAGTAGGATACATTATAAATTAGGAAGAAGGAAAAATCCATAAAACACAAGTTTGGGGGAAAAATCATGCAGTTGTAATTGTTCAGCCTTCAATTTCATTATTGTTTGTTAATTCGTTGAGGGACGTTTTGTTTTGTTGAGGCAGAGTCTCAGTATGTAGTTGGGGCTGGACTTGAACTCATATAGCCCAGGTTAGTCTCAAACTTCAGGCAATCTGCCTACCTCAGCCCCCTGAGTACTTGGATTACAGGCTTGTGCCATACACTCAGCTACTGGGGGACTTATGTTAGATTTATTTGATGAAGCAATTATTGAGATTAAAATGGCAGAGAATCTGTTGTAAGTTGGCAATTGTTTCTCATGATACTAAGTATAGCCTATTGTTAAGACTAAAAAACTCTTACCTTTTACTAGATAATAGTTTATATAATCTTTTGCTACTCTCTGTAGATTATTCAGACATCTTATTTCCATTTTTAAGAGCTTTCCCTTGATACTGACCTAGTAAACACTGAGATGTAGAATGTTAGATGTTAAAATCAAAATATTACATGAATTTTATTATGAATAATGAGTTTAAATTGTTGTTTATTCTTCACCATTCCCTATAAAAGCTGTCTAGTTTCTTAAAATTGTAGAATTTAAAGTTGAAGAAAAGAACGTTAGATCATTTCTAGTTTGACCTCCTTGTTTGATAGTTATGGGTATATTACTGCATTTTAGTTTATGAAAATTTATACAGTATATTTTTTTTAAAAATTTAAAACAAAAAACAAAAAAAGAACAAAAATGACGATACTGAGTTTCAAAACAAAATAGGAGATTAATAATGGTTAATATATTATGTATTGTTTTCTTAAAAGTAGTTGTTCAGATTACAAGATGTAGCCATGAAAAAATTGATCAAAGAATGAAAGCACAAACTGTTCTTTTGGTTGAACTAACAGAGATTAGTAGTATAACTATCTATCATTCATATACATATATTATCTATCATATCTATCATATGTATATACGCTTTTCCCTTCTCTATTTTCTGTTTTCTCCTGTCTCAGTTGTTTTCCTTTTAGCAGTTTCTTCCCTTTCACTTTCACAATGTCCATTGTACATTTTGGATCTTATTTACTCTTTCAGTTTTTTACATTAGGGAGACAATACAGTATAATTTTCAAATGGTAAAATACATAACTATAGGCAAATATAAAATGAACGCGTATCAGGGCATGTTAGTCAGCTTCCTGTCACTGTAACAAAATTCCTGACAAAATAAACTTAACAAAGGTAAAGATTTATGTTGACTTACAGTTTCAGAGCTTTACATTCATGGTTACTTGGTTCTGTTCCTTTTGACCTGTGGTGACACAGTACATCGTGGAAGAGCATATGGCAGAGGAGTCTTGCTCATCTTTTGGTAGTTGGGACGCAAAGGGAGAAGAGGCTGGGGCTCCAACACTGCTTGAAAGGCATGCCCACCAATGACTGAGCTTCAAGAGCATGCCTATCACTGACCAAGCTTTGAGGGAATGCCCACCAATGACAGAGCTTCCACGGTATGACCACCAATGACTGAGCTTCCAGGATAAGCCCACCAATGACTACATTCTTTACTCTAGGCCTCCTTTCCTGAAGTTTTCATCACTTCCCAATAGCGTCACTGGCTGGGCATCAAGCATTTAACACGTGCACCTTTGGGGTAAATTTTAGATCCAAACTATAGCACCATGTTTTTTTTTCCAAATCCATTTTATTTCAAAGAGAAACAAACAAACAAACAAACAAAAAATAAAACATAATTTCAAAACACATTAATCAGGGGATAACAATGGTACATACATTGCACATTGTTGTCCCCAAATTATTCATCCGGAGCACATCTGCATTCAATTGTTCAAACAACACCAGCACAAATCTTTCTCTTCAGTGAACTCAGAGAAATCAGTAGTACAACTATCTTAACTATCTTTTTATATGCATATATAGATATACATATGTTAGCACCATGATTTTAATCAAGTAATAAAAGAACCAGGAGGATAGTAGACCAGTCCAAAATGAATTTGAGAAACTAGATTTTAGATAGGTAACTTTCTTTTTTTTTTTTTTTTTTTTTTTTTTTTTTTTTTTTTTTTTTGTGGCACTAGGGTTTGAACTCACAACCTTGCACCTGCCAGGCAGGTGTTTAAGCTGCTGAGCCAAACTCTCAGCTCTAGTTTTTTGAGGCAGGGTCGCACTGTGTAGCCCAGACCAGCCTTGTGCTCACGTTGTAGCCTAAGCCAGCCTCGAACTCACAATGCTCCTCCTACCTCAGCCTCCTGAGTGCTGGGATTAAAGGCATGTGCCACCACGCCTGGCTAATTAGATAGGTAACTTTCAAATCTAGAAAGGCTATGTGTATAATCCTTGGAATTCTTCTGGATAGAAATTATTTGTCTCTCAGCAGGATAAATACAATCAACCTTTCATATTTGTATTTTTCATATCTGCAAATTTGCCTACTCACTAGAATTTGTTTGTAACCACAAAATCAATACTGAAGCCACTTTTGTGGTCACTTAAGTACTTGAACTGGGGAACAAAATTTTAAGTTGCCTAATGCACACATTCCTAGCTAAGATTGCAAAAGGTTATTTTACCTTCTTTTAACTGCAAATATTCCCTTTGTGGTCTGCTTAGTGCTGTTTTTTCCACTTAAGTTCTTTTTCTTGGTGATTTCACTGTTTAAAATGGCCCCAAAGCATAGTGTGAAACAGTCTAGGGTTTGAAGTGTAAGAAAGCTGTGATGTGACTTACAGAGAAAATCTATGTATTCAATAAATTTTGTTATGGAATGAGTTAAAAGACTTCTGGCTGTAAGGTCAATGTAAGTGGATCAACCATGCATATATTAATAAGGAGTCTTTCAGTAGAAACATACATAAAACAAAATTACATGTTTATCAGTTGTGTCTAGAGGCTCACAGAAGACTAACATTGTATATCCCATAGAAGCAACATTTGGTATTTGTTAATCCAGTGTTCATAGTTACTTGACAGGATATAACTACCACAGTTGACTCCATTTTATCTGCAAATTAATCTCTGTCCCTACAGAATTATGAAATAGCCCTGTAAATAGAAAATCAAACCTGGCTCTTAACCCCAAGAATGCCTTAGTATTTCTCTCATGTATTTCCAAATGGCAGGTAATGATTCTAGCAATATTTAATTAGCTTTATAAAATACCTTCACCCCCGTTAAAGTTATCCGCCCTTTCCTTAAGTTATGAGAGATAAAGCAGAGTATACTTCTCTGCTAATGTTTTGACCACTGCTAAGTGGAATACATTTTCCCTTTATCAGAAACTCACTGCCTTCCAATGCATAAAACTCAATGTCATATGTTCTAAACATTACCTGTAAACATCATATTTAAACTTTTTCATTGACTTTTTTTTGAGACAAGGTAGTTCGGGCTGGCCTTGAGCTCACTGTGTTGTCCAGGCTGGTCTTGAACTCCCAGTGATCTTCCTGCCTCAGCCTCCTGAGTGCTGGGATTACAGGCATGTGCCACCATGCCCGGCTTCATTGACTCTTAAATTTCTTTGTGATATCCCTGTCCTTGGAAAATACAATGACAGTTCTAGAGTTATGATGTCATATATTTCTTCTAACCCAAATGTGAGATGATTCAAAATATAGCAATCTTCTTAGATTTGTTTTTTTTAAATACTAGTGATCCTTACTTGGGAATTATTGTTAAGGATAAAAGCCATTGAAATAATTAAAAATACTTGCACTGGCATCAGAAGATGCTTTGTTAAATTCCATCACCAGTTGTATGATCTTTAGGTAAATCAACTAAGTTCTCTGTTTCTCTATTTCCTTGTCCCTCATTTCTCAATCAAAGTGGGTTTTTTTTCTTCTATTAGTTATCACTTTATTGGGAAACTGACAGGAGAGGTAAATAGTCTCTGTCTTTTAGACTCTTGATGTTCTCTCTCTCTCTCCAGACACATTAGCACATGTTTCCATTACATATGATTACATTCATCATGGAGAGTTGGCACATGCACATAACATATTTCAAATTTTTTTAGCAGTGGCAAAGTTTATTTGAAAAAGTAAAAGTGAAGAGTGAGGAAAAAACTGGCTCCTCAGAGTAAGCATGGACCGAATAAAAGAGGACAAACAAGATGAAAGTACGCCCTAGAAGAAGCAGGGCAGGGTACTGTGAGGAATCCATGATAGCCAGCTCTTGGCATTTGCATCTTTTTATACTGTCCATATCTCAAGGAAACCCATGAGAACTACATGCGGGTCCTGAGAGACAGTGCTGGGATCCCTCACATCAGTCAGGTCTAGGCCGTACTACTGAAAATCTGCTTGGGTTCTCTTGAGAAGTCCATGTGTGGGGCTTTGGGAGCTGTTCTGCACATGTGTTCTGGGACCTTGTAATTGTGTCTACTTCCTCAGTCAGCTTTGGAATGCCCTAATTTCCTGTGTCATTTCCCCCAAGAGACATAAATTCCCCTAATTCTTTGTGAGGTGCTGAGTAAGGTGTCTGTCTTCTATAGCTTCTTCAGCTGAAAGGGGCTGCAAACCCTACACACTGGGGGCCATGTGTTCTGCAAGTGCCCTGGGCTGCTGTGGCTCGCTGACTGAGTTGAAGAAAGAAAAACTTGTAAGCAGACAATGAGAAAACAGTTAATGACAATTGAACTTCACTATTAGCCCAAATATGAGGAAGAGATCAGATTTCCATGCTTCCTGTAGTAGCCCTGGAGTCTTGCTTTCGAAGAGAAATCTCAAAACCTTCCAGTAGCTCACAGGAATAGCTTTTTCCATTGGGGTGATCTTATTTTTCCAGTAGTTCAGATGGGACTGGATTTATTCTAGAAAGATGAATCAAATTATCTGTCTCTGCCACCTTTACTGTAGGGGGTGAGGCAAAGATTATTAAGGGACCCTTCTATTTTGGCTTTAATTGGTCAGTGGGTGGGGTCCCCTCTCTCTGAGTTTTTGCAAGCACTTGGTCTCCAGGAGAGAAAGTAGGTGGTCCTCCTGGGCCAGGAGTTGGCAGGCTTCTGTTCCTATACACTTGGATAGCCTGCTGTACTTGGCTCACATTAATGAGATATTGTAAAAGCCTTATGGTCTCTGGGTCTCCAGGTCTATCATATCAGAGGATAGAAATGGCCTCGCATATAACATTGCAGATGGGCTCGTACTTAGACCAGTTGGGGGAATGTTATGAACACTCGTGAGTGCTATTAGGAGCAACTGGAGCCAGGACTCAGAGTCTCTTGGCAAAGTTTTGCCAGAGCTTGCTTTAGGGTCTGGTTGGTTTTTTCTACCTTTTCAGAAGACTGAGGCCCACTTTGCATGTAGGCTTTTTATAGCATGTCATGACGTCCCTGAGGAAGCACTAGTTTGTTTTCTAAATACCACCAGACTCCCTTTTTAATTCTTCCTTTTCCTGAGACCCATTTATCTTCCTGGGGAGTATAGACTAGTCTTAATTGTTCTCCAGGAACTGAGAATAAGAGTAGGGCCTTGACAGGCTGTAGGACTGTCCTTCTTGCTTCTCGAATAGCCCTTTGATTTCCCCAAGGCTTCAGACATGTCTGAAGTGAACCACTTCAGTGAACCACAGATCCTCAAGGTTTTGGAGGGGCAGTTGCTGATGTGCTGCATGCTTGCACAGGACTGGGAGATCACTTGTTCACAAGAGTGGCTAACTTCTGGGCCTGTAGGCACTGAAGAAGCAGGCTTAATAGTAGTGCAAGTTTTTATAATAACCTCAGAGGTGTCTAAGAGCAGGGCCTTATCCCCCTGTTAACCATAAGGAAATTTTGTCTCCAGGATAGCTCTCACCTGATGGGGCGTCAGGACTTCAGGTCTCTGTCTCAATGTAAACTTTGCAGCTTCTTTAATTATTACAGCTGCAAAGATCTCTGATTAGGGACTCCCTGGACCACAACTGTCTATAGATCTAGAGCAGGTATTTTGGAGAAGTTGAAACAAAATGAAGTAACTCAACTGGCTCACTCATGATCTCTAAGATTGCCCAGGGAGATAAGATTCCCTATGGGCTGTAGGGCTGTCCTTGCTTCTCAAACAGCCCTTTGATTTCCCAAAAAGGCTTCAGACATGTCGAAATGAAGGAGACGATGATATGCATGGACAGGGGCATTGCAGGTTCCCTGGGCCTCTTCAGTAAATGAAGGCTTTGGTTGGTTTAATCCCCTCTTGGAGCGGGGACAATCAACTTTCCAGTGCTGCTAGTCAGGCCCATTGGCTGCCTCACACTCAGATCAGGGCCCAGGCAGTGGCTTGGTGCAATTTCATGCCCAGTGTCCAATAACTGTTTCTCCTGCTATCCCTGGGAGGGTTTAAAGCATCAACAACTGCAATAGCCGTAATCTTAGACTTTCTCTTTTATCTCTCCTCTGGCTCCCAATTGTTGAACACAGAAAAGGCCATGTCCAGCAATTGGGCCATAGGTGTCTGTGACCCCATCTGAAGTTTTTGTAGTTTATACCAAATATGTGAGGCTGATTGATCAACTATTGCTTCTCCCTCCCTGGATGATGTTTCTACATTAGTATATTTATGAAAGACTCAACACATCTCTTTATGTCCCTGTAAGAGTAGATAGAATATGACATCATTCTTAGTCCCCCACTAGTATTATAGTCCTAGTTTGGTTCTGTTGAAGAGGGAATAGCCTTTCCAGAGTATTTTCTTTGCCTTTTTAGAGCACACTGTTCTTGTGCATAGTTCCTAGCCTCTTGTACATCTTTAACCAAAAAAGGGACCTCCTTTACTGGCCTGAGGAGGTGGAAGAGACCTCCCTGTATCATCAAACAGATCAGAGAGATCCACATGCCCTTGAGAGACAAAGGGGGTTCCAGGACAGCCTCGTCCTCTTAGTTATTAATCCTTTCCTGTAATAAAGAGTCACAAAAACCTGTATATGAGGGATTTCATTCCACCTTGTATGTTTTAAGCAGAAAAGCAGTACCTAGAGAATGGTCTCAAAATTTAAAGTGCCATCCCATACCCATCTTTTGTCACCTTTCAATTGAGATTGAACCTAAATCATATTGCAATAGTAGCTAAACTATTCATTCATTAAGAATACAGCCTAGTGGCAAAGTCTGTGAAATCCACATGGTGATGAAGTCCAACAAGTTTCCCATTGGGTCCCTGATCTCCAGTACCTGAACTTCACTCCTGACTGGCTATGCCAAAACGTTACCTGGTAGCTCCTTCTAAAAGTGGCTTACCAAAAAAGGTTATTGGGTTTGGGGTTGCTTGCCTCTCCTCCTGCATTGAATTCCAGGTAGATTCTTCTTATCTCGAGCAAAGAATTAAACAAAATGAGCAAAACACAGTGGCAAAGACTATTTGAAAAAGTAAAAGTAACAAGTGAGGAAGAAACTTGCTCTGCAGACCAAGCTTGGCCCAAGGAAAAGAGGAAAAAGCAAGATAAATGCACACCCTGGAGGAATCAGGGCAGGCTATTCTGAGGAAAGTCACAATAGTCTCAAATGTTTTTAAATCCTCTTTCCCTCTCTCCCCCCATTTCTGTCTAAATTGACGTTGATAACTGCCTAGGTTTCTTGCCTCCCTTGTTGTTTTAGGAATCAATCAAAAGTGAATAAGGAAAACTAGGTCTAATGAAATCCCAGGGATTAAGAAGTGCTTGTTAAACTGAAAGTTGAAGAAAATAGGAGAACACAGAAGGAACAGCTTGTGAAAAGATTCATCCTGAAGACAGTCTGTGCTACTTAGAAACTTGCAAATCCAGTGCAAATGGAGAGCTAAAACAGATGATGGTGATCATGAACTGGGATATGGGTTCTACTATCTGCTTTCTCTCCACTATTTGTGAATGTTCTTCAAGTTAGCATGCTTATTTACTTGATAAATCTTCTCTTATGTGGACGTCTAGCTACTTACTTTACTCTCCATATCATATTGTGATATTAATTTGAGAAATTCTTAATCCAGCTTTTCTAATTCTCAGTGTTGTCATCAACCTTTGCCTAATGTTGAAGATGCTCGATGTAACTTTCAGCTTGTCAATAATAAGCAAATATAAAAAGAAAAATTTCCCCCTGAAATAAGCCAGTCAACCATCAGAATATTCCAAATGGAATTTCGAGAGGACAAGTTTGACCCTATTTCACATGATGTGACAAAGTACAACCATGCTGAAGCTTGGAGGAGACCTGAACAGGATGACATTGGCAGCCCCATTTTAAAACATCAAGTTTTGCCTCAAATTCTGTGAGCTGGGTGCTTGAGCAAATTGCTACACTGCCACAAACTGAATTGCTAGGAAACACTAAGGCTTAAGAAACAGTTTTCGGTCAATAGCTAGGAAGTTGTCTTTCCTTGCCCTGTGAAAGGTGAGCTTGTGCCTACAAAAAGGAAAGAAAAAGAAAAAAATAACTGTTTAAACATTTGGCCCTATGAAATAATTATGAAACTTGTAAAAAAAACTATATTGGTATAAATCAAGCTGGAGAAATTGAACTTGTATTTAGAAAACACTTCTGTTTAAAAATGACTCTTTCTAAGGAAAATTTGAAAGACAGAGAAAGCTTTCATCCAAAACATGAGGCACTATATTATTTCAAAATCTAACCAAACTCACTTTAAATAAGAGTCACTTAATGCAACATGTGCTTACTATGAATGTCTTTAGACTTGGAAAGCAAAATATGGAATTTTTAATAAGCCAGTTTCTACACTGTTTAACAAAAAAAGCATACTGTTAACTGTGATGAATATGCTAATGACATGTGAAAGAGGAAGGATTATACTTCCACAGTCTTATCATCTTATTTTTTAAGAGAATTAAGTGTCATAAGGAACTAATACTAAGTCTTTTTAAATGGTTCCTATATATGCACAATGCCAGATATTTAAATCTAAAATGTGAGCTCTAATTGTAAAATATGAATTCCAGTTATGTAACTATTCTATGACCAAGTGTTTGTGATTTTGAAGTACCTATGTTCCTTTTAATTTGAAATGATTTGTCTTAATCAAGAAATCACTGCAAATTTTAATTACGGAACATAAAACATTTAGTAATCCTGTATCAATTAAAAGGCACAGTATATACTAACCTTTAATGACGATCACCAGTTGTTGTCCAAAATTTAAATATTTTACCATGAAAATCATGTTATTCAATTTGACTACTGAAATAAAAATGGAAAATAATGTTATGAAGAATAGGGGTAAACTTATCAGTTCCATAGGTAGACAAACTGACTCCTCATTGCACCTAGTTCTGAGCCTCCTGTCAGTCAAAGAATAAAGAGAAATACAGGTTAAGTAATTCTTATGAGCAGACCAATGAAAGCATGCTATTTCTGTAGGTAATCTTTTCCTGATAATAAATTCTAAAAGTATGTAGAATTAATGCTTATTTTCTACTTTATGCACAATGAAGAATTTGCATTCTGATATGATTTGATTCTCTCAGTGAGCATTATGTTAACCTAATTTTCATTTAATGAAATGTAGGCTCAAATCCAGTGCTCTTCGCACATGTCCTGACTGCTTTGTCAGGCACTTTAAACACTAGAGTGGATCAGGGCACATTTTAATGACCCTACTGAAAACAGAACGGTCTTAGTGTGTCATTTCTTTCATTTAACCTTTGCATAAGCCAAGTCTATACATTTAAAAAAATGATTTAAAAAGGTTCAGCTGTGGGTAAAATGAAGTAAGCACAATTCAGTCTGTTCACACACTGAATACAACTATAACATGTAGAACAAATGCGTTAAACAACTATTTTAGGACTCTGAACAATAAAAACAGCAGATTGTTTGGAGAAGAAAATTGGATTTTGAACTATTGTTGAACTTGCAGTGACTTTTCTATTTTTTTCTTCCAATATCCCCTAACCTTAGCTCAAGGCAGCCTCATACATAGAAATATGGTCAGAAACCTAGGCAGGTTAGTCATCTGCTCAAACAAAAATATTAGCCCTGCAGGGTTTCAAAAAGGCTCATGTCCTTACAATTAAAAAAAAAATCAAAGCATAATCCAAAATAATTCAGCACTAGAAAAAAAGTAAAATCTCAACTCTTGTAGGAAAGGAAAATCAATGAACGCAAACACTGAAATGACACACGCATTAAAATTTTCTCTGACAAGATCTTTTTATAATGTCCTACCAACTGTTATAAAAATGCTTTAAGAAGTAAGCATGAACACTCTTGAAGTATGTGAAAAACTACAAATTCTCAGTAAAGAAATAAAGGATATAAATATGATAGTTAACCGATTGCGTCAACTTGAGTAAGAAACACCCAACTAAATAGATTCAGTCAGAATGGTGTAAAAGGGAAATGAAGAAGGAAGACTGCTGCTTCTGTATCTTTGGAGGCGCTCCAGTCTTTGCCTTCAGTTTGGATCTTGTCTTCAGCCTTCCATAGCAGACCCTTTGGCCTCATGATACGCAAGCACTCACACAGGGCACTGCAGTGAGCTCCAGGACTTCCACTGGATCCTTCAGATCTCCGGTGTTCAGACAGCCCTTTCACACTCTTCCACATCTGACTGTGAGTGACCATTGTAAATCAGTCTTATAAATTCCTATATAATTGTGTATCTTGCATTAGATCTGTTTCTCTAGTAAGCAGTGACTGATACAGTAAAGAAAATCTAAAGGAAAATTTTGCAAAAATGAATTTAAAAAGGTACCTCTGCTCAGAGAGTCTGTATTCCAATTGGGAAGATAAGAAATTTAAAAATGTTTATAATAGCTAAATATTGGGAAAACCCTATATGTCCAGCCACAGATGAATGAAGAAAGAAAATGAGGTATTTTTACACAATGGAGTACTATTCTGCTATGAAGAATGAATTTGGGTCATTTGCAGAAAAATGGATGTACCTTGAGACCATCAGGTTAAGCAAAATAAATCAGACACACAAGCTTAAAGACAGTATGGTTTCTCTTATATGAGAAACTCAAAGTATAAATAAAAAGCAAAATAAAAGACAGATACTAGTAAGCAGGGATATAGATCTTCTGTTAATGGGAAGGGAACCAACAAATAGAGAGAAAGAGGAGGCTGTGGAGGGGAAGAGGGTATGAAAAGTACTAAAATGTATTAAATACATGTACCAACTCCCCACAGTGAATATAATCATTATGTAATGCAAACAGGTACTAATAAAAATAAATACTAAAAATTTGAAAAATTACAATAGTACTAAGAGAATAAAAGTCCAAATTAAAAGGTTGAAATTCATTCACAGATTTTAACAAATTCAAAGTTCCTACTATAGCACATAAGCCTTATCAGTATCTTGGGTAAAGTCCTGTGACAGAGGCATAAATAAAGAACGGAAAAGTCAGAGGAGGGAGTGGTTAATCCTGGTGTCTTATCTACTTTCCTCATTGCTGAGATGAAATACCCAATGCCCAAAGTTAAAGGAGGAAAAGCTTATTTATCTCACAGTTTGTAAAGGCTTCAGTTCATACCTTACTGCCTACAAAGCTAGGTGGCATGACAGACAGGCAATACAGAGGAGAAACAGTTCATGGTGGGCAGAGAGTAGCAAAACAAGTAGCTTCTTTCTGCTCCTTTTATACTCTATCTAGACTATTGGGATTAGGGCAGTACCAAAGCAATCAGTGGACTGATTTATTAATCACACACCCTTGATCCCAGCATAACACACTCTAGATTCAGTCACCTCTGAAAAGCCCCACCTATGACCACATGAGGCTTTAAGGGGACATCTAAATACAAACTAACATTCTGCCCCTGCCACCCCAAGACACATGTACATTATTTTACGCAAAAGACACTTAGTCCATCTCTGAGATTTGCTTAAGTCCTAAGTTTCAGAACTGCTGTAAAGTTCAAGTCAGATGTCTCCTCTGAGACTGAAGGCAAACGTGTAGCTGCAAGCCCTTTTACAAATGAAAAAAAAAAACAAAAACAGTTAAACACTTCCAACAGACAATGGCACAAGATAAACATTACCATTCTGAAAGGCACAAATGTTGGGATACAAAGGAATGTAATCAAAGCAAGTTCAAAATCCAGCAGGGCAAACATTAAGTCCTGTGGTTCCATGTCCAGCATCCAAGGCAATCTGTAGCAAGTTGGAACTCCAGTGGGACTGGGTGGCTTGCTCCTGTGGCACTTCCAGTGGTGATAGCTCCCACAGCTTCTCTCTTGTGCTGGCTCTGCTTACTCCTTGCAGTTTTCCTTAGATGATCCACATTCCTGGCTTCTCCAAACTTCTGAGGTCTCCAGTGTATCTTTGGCTTCACCCTCACAGCTTGACACACTGCCCTCTCAGGGGCATGCTGCCTGGTCTCCAGGTATCCTTCTGAAATATGGGTTGAAGCCTTCCTCACTCCACAAGTCTTGCATTCTTCATGCACCTGAAACCAGTGCCATATGAATGATGCCAAGGTCTGCTGCCAGCTGGAGGAGTAGTCAGGCTTTCTTCTTTCTTGACTGTGGGGGTCTAGTACCTATAAAATAAATCCTGAGGAATAACTTCCCTAGGCCACCACCATTCTGGAACATGGTGGTCTGGGGCTCTCTTCTCAAAACAGTCTTCCACCTTCACAACTTTGAGGCTGCAAGGGCTAGAGTCCAGTTGGTTCTAGTGATGTCCACAGGCCATCTTTTCCATTGTCTTCTTCTGAAGTACTTGCCTTTTTCTTGCTAGTCTTTTTAGTGACTAGAAATTTCTCCTCTGTTCCATCTTTGCAGGCCACAACTTTACCGAAGCTTCCTTTCTGGCCAAACTCACATTTTAAATCATTCTTTTGGGCTCTTTGCTATTGATTCTCAACATAAATCTGTCTAAAAGTCTCCAACAGTATCCATACCACTACCACAACATTAGACTGTCTTGAAAGTTCTTCTACAAGATTAAATAGTTTACTGCCCTTAATCTCAGTCTCAGACAAAGTCTCTGAACACAAGCAAAATGTAGACAAGCTTTCTGCCAAACTGTAACACACATCATCTTGAGTCCAACAGCCAATGCAGTCCCTCTCCCTAGCAGAAACTTCCTGAGCCTGGTCTTTACTGGCGTCATCTCTATCAGTCTTCTGGTCCTGTGCACTTTGACCAGAATCTCCCATCAAGTACAGTCTACAGTTTTCCAAGGCTGCTTTTTCAGCCAGCACCTCCAAACCTTTCCAAGCTTGTCCCACAAGCCAGTTATAATGGCTTCTGAACCACATGGACAGGTACAGTCAGGGCAATGACCTTACTTCTCTGGTACAAATTCTGTACCAGTCAATATTTACTAGAGAAACAGATATAACACAAGATATACAAATATATAAGAATTTACAGGATTGCTTTAAAATGGTCACCCACAGACGTGGAAGAGTGCAGAGTGTCTGTCTGCACACTGGAGACTGAAGAGTTTAGTCAAAAGTCTAGAGCTCACTGAAGTGTCATGTGCAAGTCTATTAGGAGGCTGATGGGTCTTCAGTGGAAGGTGGAAGAGTCTATGCTATAGGACTGAAGGATTTGTGTCAGAGGCTGAAGAGTCTGTGCTGGAAGCCAGGAGATGACATACAAGGTGAAAGTGAAGACTTGAGTTCCTCTGAAGAAACAGAAACAGATCCACTCTTCTTCATTTCCCTTTTATACCGTCCAGATGACAAGCCACTCTAGGGTGGGTCTTCCACAACCTAGAGTATGGAACTGCTGAGCCAATTTAGTTGAGATTCTCTTACTCAAGTTGACATAATCAATCAACCATCATACCTGGGGTAACACAGAAGGGTTAGAATAGACATGATATTAGAATTAGGTTGGCCAGACTATTGGGGGAGAGAACCAGGAGCCTCACCAGGAGGTGATGCCCACCTGGAAACCAGTGCCATGCGCCAGCTGCTGCCAGAGTGGGGACAGCCACACCCAAGCCTCTCTCCATGAGTTTGCACCATTCGCAGACTGCAGACTGTTGGGGAGGGAGCGATCCAGGCCTCACCAGGAAGCAATTCTGGCCAGGAAACCATATCATTTTCATTGTTTTGTTGGGTTGGGTTTTATTTGTTTTTGTTTTGTTTGATTATGTTAAAGCTGATGATGTGAGCAGCTATTTGAAAGATAAGAAGACATATTATGGTAGCCATTTTGAATTTACTAGTGGCTTGTTTTGAAGCCCTTTATTGCATTCATTGTTTTGTTTTTATTGTTTCTATTCTATTCTGTTCAATTTTTACTATGTCTGAAATTATCTGCAGCTATTTTGAAGACAATAAAAGACATGGTAACTTGTTGGTTTTGTAAGGTTGAAGTACTGTATCACCTATGCTGGCTTATTTTTTATTGGTTTTACTCTGTTTTATTTTCCTTGGTTTTATCCTCTTTAAAGTAAAATTTTAAAAAATAGAATTAAGTTGGCACAAGAATGACAGACACGCAAAATCATGGATTTTTTTTTCTTATAGAAGTCCGTAGGGAAGCATTCAAGTGCTAGTGTAGAAGCTCTGCTATCATCTGGATCTCAGGCCAACAGAAGCCTTCTGCTCAGGCATGTTCCAAATAGCATCAAGGAAGAAACAGGGAGAAAAAGTTATTCCCAGCTGGTTTTCTTTTTAACAATTTCCCTGAAGCAGCTACTGGCATATCACTAATCACAACTTGGTTGCACCATCGTACATACCTTTAAGGCAGATTATGAAATGTCATCTTTATTTTGAACAGCTGATGGAACTGCCTGGAGTCCATGCCTTCACACCCCCTTGGGGAAGGAGCCATGAATGCATCCCTGCATCAAAGACTGAGTTGCCATACATTTGCATCATCTACAAGGTAAGGGTCACTTCTGCCCTGGTTCCTGCCCCCGAGAACCTGAGTTGTATCTATCTATGCCCTATGCCTCAGAGTCCACCACCAAAGGAATATAACACGTTTCTAGTAAACAATTCCAAGCCAAGCATGGCAGCTCACATCTGTAATCCCAGCACTTGGGAGGCTGAGGCAGGAGGATCATTGTGAGTTTGAGACCAGCCTGGTCTATAAAGTGAGCTCAAGGCCAGTCTGAACTGAACTGCATAGTGAGACACTCTCTCAAAAAACCAAAAACCAAAAAACAATTCCAAAAAAATACAAATATTCAAATTAATTGCCTGAAAAGGAATTTGAAATGCATAGTATTTTAATGAAGTCCAACAAGATACAAGAGAAGAGATAGACAACTAAACAAAATCAGGAAATACAGAAAATGAGAAGTTCAACAAAGAGGTGGAAATCATAAAAAAGAACCAGTGGAAATCCTAGAGTTGAAGAATATAATGAACAAAATTTAAAAAATGCAATAGAGAACTTCAACTGCTGACTTCATTAAGTCAAAGAAACAATCTGTGAACTCAAAGGCAGGTCTTCTAAAGTTATTTAGTTTCAGGAGGAAAAAGAAAAAAAAGAATGAAAAGGTAAGAAATTTGATAAGATTTATGAACACCAATAAGCAAAACAATTTATGAACTATGTGAATCTCAGAATGAGAAGAGGAAGAAAAAGGGGAAGAAAGTTCATTAAAGAAATAATGTCAGAAAACTTTTTAAATCTTTGGAGCAATATGGAATACAGATTTATGAAACTCAAAAGTTCCTACACAGAAGCAACTCAAAGAGGACTTCAACAAGACACATTATAATCAAATCATCAAAAACAAATACAAATAGAAAATGGAAGCAGCAAAAGAAAAGAATCATCATATTTAGCATAATGCTACCAGTTAGTTTCTTAGCTGAAATCTTACCAGTGAGGGGAGAATGGGATGATATATTCAAAGTGTTAAAAGAAAAAGAGCCAAGTAAGAATACTTTATTCAGTGAAGCTTCCCTTCAGAAATAAAAAAAAAAAAACAGAAAGACTTTTGCAAAAAAACAAAAGTTGAGCCGGGCGTGGTGGTGCACGCCTTTAATCCCAGCACTTGGGAGGCTGAGGTAGGAGGAGCGTTGTGAGTTCGAGGCCCTCTTGGGCTACAACGTGAGCGCAATGCCGGCCTGAGCTACATAGTGTGACCCTACCGCAAAAAAAAAAAAAAAAAAAAAAAAAAGGTTGAGGGAACTTATCACAACTAGACCTGCCCTGTAAGAAATGCTAGAGGAAATCCTTCAAGCTGAAATTTTAAGCTGTATGAAAACATATGAAAGTATAAATTTTACTGTAAAAGTAAGTATATAGTCAAATTCAGAAAACTCTAAAATTATAATGATGTATAGATTATTTTTAACTCTAGAAAAAGGTGGTTAAAAAAACTATGACTGTAATATTTTGTTAAGGTACCCACAGTATAAAATAAAGTAAGTTGTGACATAAAACACTGACCAGGCATGGTGGTACCTGCTTATAATCCCAGCAATTGGGAGGTTGATGCAGGAGGATCACCTTGAGTTCAAGGCCAGCCTGCCTCAAAAAAAAAAAAAAATATATATATATATATATGTATATAATGTTTTAGGGGAGAAGTAAAACTGTGGAGTTTTTGTTAGCCTCACAGTACCCATAAAACCCATACCTGAAGTATACACTTAGAACATAAGGACAAGACAATCAAAGCACACCGCTACAAAACAAACAAACAAACAAACAAAAAAAAACACACAAAAGAAGACAGCAAGAAAGGAAAAAGGAATAAAGGTAATACAAACTAGTTAGAAAGTAATTAGCAAAAATATCAGCCTTACTGATCAATAATTACTTTAAAAGCAAAGGGACTAAAATCTACAATTAAAAGATATAGAGTGACTGAATTCATTTTTTAAAAAAAAATGTAACTATATTCTGCCTACAAGAAACTCACTTTAGCTTTCAGAACATACATAAATAACATTGAAGAAATGGAAAAAATACTTCATAAAATCAAAACCAGATGAGATGAAGGGTAGCTATAGCTGCACTGGGCAAAATAGATCTAAAATCAAAAACCATAACACAAGACAAATAATTCATTATATATTGCTAAAGGTGTCAGTTCTTCTGGATGATGTAACAGTTATGCATACTGTACTACACACCAAGCATCAGCAACAAAACTTACAAAGCAATACAAACAGAACTGAAGTGAGAAATAGATAGCAACACAGTAATAGTAGGGTGTTTTGATAACTCACTTCCAACAATGGATGGTTCATCCAAAAACAAACACAATCAAACATTGGACTTGAACTATACTTTAGACCAAATGGGCTTAACAGGCATGCAGAAAATTCTATTTCATGGCAATAGAATACACATTCCTTTTATGTTCACAAAAAACATTCTTCAGGATATGTTAGGTTACAAAGTAAGTTTTAACAAATTTAAGAAGACTGAATCCATATCAAGTATCTTTTCCAATTATAATAGCATGAAAACAGAAATCAGTGACAGAATGAAATCTGGAAAACATAACTTTTTTAAAATTAGACTGCATATTTCTGAACAACTAGTGTGTCACTGAAGAAAGCAAAGGAAATTTAATACTATTCTGAGAGGCTGGAGTGTAGCTCAATGGAAGTGCATGTGCAAGGTCTTGGATTCAATCCTCAACATGGAAAAAACAATTGAGACAAAAATAGATACAAAGCACACCAAAACTTATGAGATGAAGAAAAATCAGTTCTAAGAGACGTCTGCCTTTACCCACCGTCAGACTGAGCAGTAACAAGATCCAAGAAGTTGGTGCAGAAGCCGCCACTCGGTATTCAATGTTCTTTTATCAACTCAGCAGGCTCCAGGTTGAAAGCCATGCACCAAACAGAGAAATCAAAAGGTTAATGGGGATCATGCAGTTCCAAAACCCATCAGAGGAGCTCAGGCCTAGTCCTAGGGGACAAAATGTGGGGCTTGGTTCCCTCCCTAGAGAGAAGCTCCACGATCCACAGTTTGTAGCTGACCCTGCAGCCCTGGTCAATATCCTGTCAGGTGAGGGAGTGAGGCGCTGCCCAACAGGGTGCAAATGCAGTCTGGTTCAGAGAGTATTGGTTTGACAGAGTTTGGAAGGCACCATCTAGAGGGGTTAGGGTGCTCAGAGCTCTGCATACGTGGTCCCCAGAACCCCATCCATCAGCTAGGCCCATTCCTGGCCATGTGGCACCACCTCCTGTCACCCACCCATCATCCTTTGGACTGACTTAGTGTGTACTTCTCCTAGCCTTCAAGCTCTGACTTCATATTCACTGTTGCAGTATCTTGCCATTGGACCCCAAACCCAGTTTACTTCTATCCCACCCATCCCCCAGAGTTTAGCAGGCCCAAAGATTGAGTGGTATCTCCCCTCAGTCCTGCCCAGAAGAGCCTTCTCTGCCTGTGGAGCAGATGACTGTGAGGTGCTTTGATCAGGACACTGCATAATGTTGCAGATGCAGCCTGGGAAACCACCTGTGGTGAGTTCCACATCTCATCCCTACAGGACCCCTCCACTTTCAAGAGCTAAAAATGCAGTACATCAGTATCCTGCACCAGTTATTGTGACAGGAGGTGAAGGGGCTGGGACTAGGCAAGTATGGCCTTTCTGGACACAATGAACTTCAGCCCCTGCTGGCTGAGGTTTCTAGAACTCTGAATGCTCCCAGAGCACAGTTCTGGGACTTCCCACCTTCCGGAACTGTCACAACACTCTGAGCTGGCAAGCACTGCCCTCCAGAGGGTGTGGGGAAGCACAACCCTGCCTGGGGCTGAGCCGGAGGTGACACAGTCCCATTCACCCACAGAGCCAGGGCCTCTGGAGTCCTGCTCTAGGGCTGAGCCAGTGACATCAGAACTTTCCTCCCAGAGGAGCCTGAGGTAGCAGAGCCCTATCCCCCAACAGAGCCTGGACCCCTTCAGGCTTGCCCCCAGGGACAGAATGCATCCAAAGAGGCCTACCCTCAGGTAGAGCCTTCACCCTGGGACCTAAAAATTCAGAGTCCAGTTTATGGTGCTGCTGCATCCAGCGAGCTCCAGCAACTGCCAACTTGAGCTTCTCTTCCCAATATCCTCTTTGTGCCAGCCATCTATCTGCTCACCTCAGCCTCTGAGCTTCCCAACAGACCGAGCAGGTCCCAGGAGTCTGACCTCAAGAACTCTGGTTCTGAGGCAGTGCCTCAAAGCAGTCTCACTACCATCTGACACTTCCAAAAAACTATCTAGAGAATGAGTGTGCCTTCTATGCCAGCCAAGTCCCTCCCCCATTGCCCACCTGGTTCTGCACCAACCTTGTGGCCACATTGCTCGAGTGGCTCAATGCCCTGGGTTTCATAGCAGTGGGTTCTTCAAGCCCTCAGAGCTCTTAATCATGAGGCTCCACCTCTACCCACTCCCACCCTCTCCAGCTCAGCTCACCTCTTCCCTTCAGACCTTATTTATTGTTGTTGTGTTCTTCGGGCTAGAAGCCAACACTCTTTTATCCTTTAAGAAAGAGATAGAATAACAAAAAGAAAGAAAGAAAGAAAGAAAGAAAGAAAGAAAGAAAGAAAGAAAGAAAGAAAGAAAGAGAAATCTTGGTAGTGACAGAATGGGTGGACCCACGGAACGTTATGCGAAGTAAAATGGGCCAGAACTAGAAAGGCAAATGCTGCACAATCTTATACTCTATATAGAATATTAGAAAAGTCAAATTCACAAAACCGGAGACTAGAATGGCAATTGCTAGAGCCTGGGTGTGTGTGTGGGGTGGCAGGGAGGGGGGAGGAGGGGATATTGGTCAACAGGTATAAAGTTTCAGTTACAAGACGGGAAAGTTTTGAAGATCTAATGTATAATTAATAATAATATGTAGTTGAAATTTGCCAAGAGAGGTTTTTGAAAAGCATATATGTGAGGTGATGGAAATATATTTATATAGCTCCCATCCTTGCTCTGTCACTGTATTTAGGCTGCATCTAAGGAGTAGGACCTGGGACAAGGTGGCTGTGTGAGCTGAGTAAGTTCCCAAAAGGGGTGAATAGCTGAAGGCAGCCCTCTGCCTCCCCTCTGGGCATCTGGGTCCTTCCTCGGCATGGCATTGGTAGTACTAATCTTTGTTTTCCACACTCTTGGCCCTCAGCTCTCTTTTCTTTATAGTTACTTCCTATGTGACATCATCTTGTATTTACAGCTCTAGCCTGGGCCTCATCAACTCCACACTGAAATATACAACTGCCTATTTTGTATATCCTCTTCGACATTTAGCAGGCTCAAACAACATAAATAAAATGGAACTCATGATTTTCTTTCCCCAGTCTCTAGCATTTGTACCCCTTGTCATCCACATCTCAGGAAATAGCACAGACCAAAAGTTTGGCATCACCCTTGAGTCCTTACTGTTTCATACTATACAGCTGATTCACCAGCAGACTGTATTTTCTCTGCCTTTAAGATGTCCAGAATCTGGCCACATCTCACCATCATTACATCTTTATCCCAAGATCTATCATCTTCTACTCTGATATGACACATGTACTTATTTAATAAAGTTTAGGTCCTCTCTTATTATTCAATATTAGCCTTTTGTCATAAATGTCATAACAGTCATATTTTAGAGGGAAAGATCCATTGTTATATGTTTTACTGACATATACCTTAGAGTGGTCTTACACCTATAAACTAAGTTGGGTGGGGGAAGAACTTACATGACTACATTTAATATTTTCCCTGAGGGATATAGTATTCTTTTCATATTATTAAAATATTCTTTTATCTCCAGTAAAGATTTATAGTTTCCTTTGCTTATGTCACAGATTTCTCTTATAAGCTTATTCTGAGCTATTTTTATATTTTGATGGTCATGAGTGGCATCATTCTTATGGCCATATTTTCTAGTTTTTTATTGCTGTTATATTTACATAATAAATGGGAAAGATAGTTGAGTAGGTGATGGTAGCCTGTAATTTACTTTTCAGATGATCTTCAAACTTTTGCTTTTGGGAAAAACCCTGAACTTCATATGTAGCTCTCAAAGTAAAATGCAGTCATTTTAATCAGAAATCAAAGACTAATGTTTTCAGAGTATGAACTCTTTGAAACTTATCAAACAGTACATTTATGAATTTTAAGCCACATACAATGACACAAGCCTATGGTTCCAGAACTTGGGAGGCTGAAGCAGGAGAATTATCGCATGTTCGAGGCTAGTGTGTTCAAGGCCATCCTGAACTACATATCAAGACCTTGCCTCAGAAAAACAAACAAAATTGTGCATTTTGCTACATATAAAATTTTCCTTAAAAAACTGATAAAAAAAGCCAGAACCCTAGTTATTGATAGGCAGTCTAGAATATTTGAAGATAAAATGCATTGATGACTTCAACTTACTTTGAAGTGGATAAGAAAATAAGGTTGATTGCCAGGTAGACAGAAAGAGAAACAGAAGCACAGAAAAATGTTATCTATTAAAACAGGCACAGAAAAATGTTAATCAAATCTGCGTGGTGAGCACATGAATAACACGATTTCATTGACTTTTTGGTATATTTGGAAACTTTCATAATAAAATGCTGGGATTTTTTTTTCTGTTATCAGCTACATACATTGTTCATTAAAATATCCCAGTCTCCAAGAGTTAATCAACATCCCAGTGGGTTTATCTCTCACAAAGAGAAACTCTGCCTTACTCATATTTGGCCTGCCATTTGTTCACTACTAGTGAATTTTAAAAGCATTGGAATTTTGTTCCATTTATTTTTATTTTATTTATTTTATTTTTTGGTACCCAGAATCAAACTCAGGACCTTGTGCTTGCCAGGCAGGCACTTACACCTCTGAGCTATATCCCCAGCCCCTGTTCCATTTATTTCTATATTTGGACTTTTGTAATTAACACTTCTGGGACTGTGCTGTAGCACTAACAGTGTTAGTGTTTCCAGTGCCCATAGCAGCTCCAGACACAGGCTTGAGAGTTTGGGGTGGTTTGTTTCATTATCCAGATACAAGGATGAAACCCTACATAGTTGCTTTCAAGTGATTAAATTAAAGGGATAAGACTTTAGATAATGAAAGAATCACAAGACAAATTTATTTGATCTGTGTTTCATTTGCTCAAAGCTGAAATTTTAAAATACTATTCATGAGGCTCTGGGTTGCTTTCTTTTGCATGTTAGATATTTGACAAAGTTAAATTGAACTCAACTGGGGCATGGTTGTGAGTTCTGAACTCCTGGATCTTTCTTTTTTGTTGTTTGTTTATTTGTTTTGAGACATGGTCTCACTATGTAGTACAGGCTGGCCTTTGAACTCACTGTGTAGCCTAGGCTGGCCTCAAATGCCTAGCGATCCTCCTGCTTCATCCTTCTGAGTGCTGGAATTACAGACGTGTGCCACCATGCCCAACTGAACTAGATTTTTCTATGTATACTTTCCCCTCAACTTTACCACAGTGAGTTTTCAGGAATAAGTAAAACAGTGAAGTTTTCATAACTGCTTTCCTTATGCTAGAATCCTTTTCTTTCCTCTTAATTATCCTTCTGAACTTCCTAATATTCCTTGCTCTTTTGTAGGTGTATACTTTTTTTTATAATGGTACAATTTTTTATGCAACTATTTCAGATATAAGAAAGAGGCAAAGTTTTATCAAATAAATATACATCACCTTCTCACCTCTCTTACTCAGCCCTGACATTGTGCAAACCTATCACTGGTGGAAAATGTATACAGTATGATTTTGTTTTGTCTTACATTTGGCTATTGTATGAAAGTTGCAAACAAAAGGTCATCCTAATTCAATTTTTAGGACCTGCTAAAGTTTGAAAAATACATTTTGTGACTCTAAGTCCCAGCTCTCATTTCCAGCATGTGGCTATATAAGGTAGGCTAGAGATGAGATCAGTGGTCTAGCTAGACTTCATGCCATTGGGGGCTGTCCTTCCATTTATCACCCTCTAACGTATCTGAATATGTTAACCTATTTAAACAGAAAATTAAAAAGATGTAAAAAGAAACACTTAGATAATTTTTACAGTTACTTTTTATTAAATAAAAATACAGTAATCTACAATATTAATTAAAGTAGTATTACTTAAAGTAATATTAAAATGACCTATAGAGAAAAATGAAGATTTTTCTTGCATTATTCATGCTGTGACATTTGCCCAACACCTTAGAGCTAGGAATATATGTTTACGAGACAGCCAGGGTGCCAGTGCTGTCTCCACTCCAGGCTGTCTCATGCTTAGCGCAGTGATTGAATCGAGCAGCATCTCTGCTGCAGACTTGTTTACCCATGAATTGTGGTGTGTGGCTGGGAGAGTCCAGTTGCTATGTAAAACACTCAGTACTATTCCTATGTAAACTAGAGATGATGCTATATTTAGATGACAGGAAATCTTAATTTAACATCACATGTAGTTCTAAAAACCATAAGATATTATGTTAATTTATTATGGTCCATAAGAAATTATGATAATAGTTAGCTGGTATGAGTAACAGAAATACTAATAATCCTATTAGTAGTAATGTTTTTAAAAGAATTCTTTACAAAATGCTACAAATGTTGCAAAAAATATGTTCAGTAATGTCTTAGTTCAGTAATGTTTTAGTTAGTGTTCTCTTATTGCTGAGACAAAATACCCAGCACCCGAAATTAAGGAAGGAAAGGCTTATTTAGCTCACAGTTTGTGGAGATTTTGGTCCCTAATCAGCTCGCTCCAAAGCAGGGTGTCATGGCAGAGGGGAAACAGTTCAAGGTGTCAGAAGACAGCAAAATCAACAAGAGCAAAAGAGGGGGAGTGGAACAAGCCTGTTTTCCTCCCTTATACTGTAAGCAGATTATCTGCCCTGGAGCAGGTGTAGTACTCACACCATCTCCCTGCCCTCCTCTTGCACAGGATGAGGATGTTTAGTAAGTGAGGAGCCTGGTCCCCTGCTGAGCTGCTTAGTTAAACTTCAGACTTCTCAAGTTGACACAATGTATCAATCATTACAAGTAAAAATAGAGGTAACATTTTAAGTGTGTAATAAACTGCAGATGTAACATTCATATTTTGATGTACTCTAATCTTTACTTTTAAAATGGAGTAAATTGTTACCATACAATTTTCTTTTTGGCCAGTAATGCCACCTAAAATATGTGCTTCTCCACCCACGCTAACTGTGCCACTGGGTGAGAACCACTTTAAAAACAGTTATGGGAGTGCTATCCAACAGAGCCAGTAAATGATATTGTAGAGATTTTTAAAGGCAGATGAAGAGACCTTATTGTTTAAGCTTTTAAAAATTAAAAATATACTATGTGATTCTGTGTAAATAAGAAAAGTACAGTTCGCTATTCTTTCTGCATCTGTATTAGAAACAAGACCATAGGGAATCAACAATGGCTGCAACGCTCAGAAGGAGATCTACCCTAAATGTCATACTGTGTACCACTATCCTCTGAACCTACGATCAGACCACTGGCCCTAGATCAGCAATGTTAATGAAACAACAAAGCACCACAGGCATCCAATTGCATTTCACCTCCATAGCTATCATCACAGCCTGTGTTTCTCCAGATAAGCCGGTCACTTACAGAAAGGGGTGGGGGTGGGGAACTGGTACTTCTTGTTTGTCAACCCACGTGTTGGCACTGGGGATCAAACTCACAACCTCGCGCCTGCCAGACAGGCGCTTAAACCACTGAGTCGAACTGCCAGCCCTGGTTTTTTTGAGGCAGGGTCACACTATGTAGCTCAGGCCGGTCTTGTGCTCGCATTGTAGCCCAAGCCCACCTCGAACTCACAATGCTCTGTCTACCTCAGCCTCCCGAGTGCTGGGATTAAAGGCATGTGCTACCACACCTGGCGAGAGTTTGAGTTTTTAAAAAAGGAAAATAAAATCCATCCATAGCATGATGAGCAGACAAAACTCTTCACCATGTACTTTTCTTCTGCTAAACTCCAACATGCCAAACATATTGGAAACTCTGCAGTTCTTGGCATACACTGCTCTCATTTGCCAGCAGGCTTCCTCTGCATGTGTGCTCTTTTCCATATCTCTGTCCCATTCTTCTCATGACAAAATTCTACTTCCACTCTTCCCTCAAACACAGCTAAGAGATCATCTCCTAGTCCTGTTTCATTAGGATTTTCTATACTCATTTTGTTCTCAAAAACTATCTCCTGCCTCTAGCAATCACAGGACTTTAAACCATACTTGGATCACTTATTTATTCTTGCGTTTTCTCCACCACAATGTGTACTCTCCTTGGGATCACAGAGAATGTCTTATGGATCATGTGGTTGGCACATAATTCATGTGCAAAACATGTTGCTTTTAGCTGAATGGATGACCACATGCTTTGGTGATTGACAGGGTATGAAGATCAAATAAAATGCAGAAGTCCAAACTTGACTAGTCTTGATACTGAGTGGTTAGGAGAATTGAAACACTGAGAAAAGAAACCAGGAAGTCTGCTGTGAGACTTAGTTTGAGGAGAAGGTTGATGCTTTGATTTATACATAATGAATTTAACTGTAGAAAAGACAAATCTAGACACTTCTTTTTTTTTTTTTTTTGGTACCAGGATTTGAACTTAGGACCTTGCACTTGCCAGGCAAGCACTGCACCACTGAGCTATGTTCACAACCTGACACTTTGTTATGTAACTACAAGGTACTGATCCACACAGACAGATGGCAAACCCACCATTATGGGAGATAGGTGGGCACAGCTGATGCTTTACTAGGGCGGTGGCAGCAAAGCAGTGTTTGTCAGGTCCCACAGTGATGTCACTCTTCAGGAATAGGGTTAAAAGAGACAACTATGTTAATATTTGGAAGAGAAACAGCAAAAGCAAATAAAGGCAGATGAGAGTGACTGTTCTAGAGCAGTGGTGGTGAGCCTATGTCACATGTACCACAGCAGGCTGTGTGCATCACTGAAAGCTCTAAAAGTTCAACATCACTGTTCTACAGAATACTTATAATATTACATTTGGTGTCTTACTAATATTTTACATATTCAAAAGGTAAAATTCCATAAAAAATGAAAAAGGTAACTTCTAAAAATTAAAAAAAGAAAATGAATGTTGTGTATCAGCCTCCTGTAACTATAATGAGACACTGAAGGCAATAAACTTATAAAAAGAAAAGATCTCTGGTGTTGCTCACCACCAGCCTGTTGCACTATGACTTTAAGAAGATTACAGTAGTGCCATTCAGCAAGGACTTTACTGACCTGGCATTACCAAAGACTCAATGAAAGACTCCAATGATTATTCAAAAAGACTACCAAATTCATTGCATTAGACATTTTTACACGAGAAAAGTCAAATTTACTCAGCAGAATTACCGTGACTCAGAGATTCTAACTGATTTTTTCAAATTGAATTATATCTGTCCATTTTATGCTGATCTGATGAGTATTCTCTATGATAAGTATCATTACAAGTTGGGCACAGGACAAATAAATATCGCCAAAAATTTAGTGGGCAATGTTGCTAAAGATTATGTACAGCTAATGATATATGGCGATTCTATTTCTGCAAGCAGCTGAAATGGACTGCCCTTGGGCAGAAGTGGACTATTATCAAGAGACAAAAACAGAGTTTGGTGTGTTTGTAACAAGTGCATCAGCATTTATCCATCTGCCAACCACTGATCCAAATACAAGGACTCTGTTTTTGTGTTGGTACCAGTTGTTGGGAATCCAGCTTCATCAACAAGGTGATGAGAGCAGATGTGGATGTTCAGCTAAGCCTCTGTTTGCTGGGCACATGGATTATGAGTATCTATGTTGGCAGGTTATAGATACTCCGGGGATTTTGGATCATCCTTTAGAGGGTCGAAATACCATTGAAATGCAAGCTCTTGCAGCTTTGGCTCACCTTCGCATGGCAGTTTTGTACGTGATAGATTTGTCTGAGCAGCGTGGATACAGATTGAAAGAACAATTAGAGTTCTTCCAGAATATCAGACCTCTCTTTATCAACCAACCTCTTACAGTTGTAGCAAATCAATGTGAGGTGCAGATGCAACGGCAAGCGGAAACACGGAAACGACACCCAGGATTTGGAGGCAGATTTATTTTACGTTGATGGCACTGATTGGGATCATTCTCAAAATATCAGGTCCTGATCTCTGGTAACCTAGGGCTTATATGGGATAAGCAAGCAGGGAGTACAGAGGCAGAGTAACTTGTCAGTTGGGGATTGGTTCTCATGATACGCACCATAGTGACCAACTATGAATTAGAAAACTAACAGGAACTGTAACCAGAACTATTATCTGGCCAACTAACAAAGTGAAGTATACTGGCTGGGGGAGGCAGGGACTTCTGCTACACAGAGAATAGCTGACCTTCCTGAGGATGATCAGAAATATTTATAGTCTGTCATAGAGACCAGCACCCTGACTGAGGAAGGTATGATTAAAATTAAAACAGAGGCTTATGATAGGCTTTCTGCTCACTGAATGAAAACCAAAATGAAAGGAAATAAAGTGAATGAAGGGCCAAACAGATGGCAGTTAGGTATACCAAACAAGAGAGATAATATGGAGAGGCCTCCCTTCATCCCAGAAGGAATAGTGGTTTGCAAAAAGAGAATAGAAACTGGGCAACTCAAGAAGAAAAGGAAAGGGAATTGTATGCTGGAAATGGGTGATGACTCTATTTTGGATATTCAAAAAAGAAAAAGAAAACCTGAAAAACATCATAAGATACCAGAGATGTGGAATGGCCATAATGTAGCTGATGATAATGATCTTGCTAACATGAAGAAATTGGAAGTGTTAAAAAAAAAAGTTAAGAATATACTGCTGGAAAGTATGACAATGAATCTGAAAGTGAAGATGAAGAAATGATGGAAATCTGATAGCCGGCAAAATAGATTAGAGAAAAAAGAAACTGAAAATTCTGCAATCTAAGGAGAAGAATCACTGGGAATCCAGGATGTCTCGAACTAAGAAGGTTCAGTGGTCAGTTTTGGAGAATGAGATGTAAAGACTTGGTATTGACATGGATTATAAAGACAATACCCACCATGCAATCCAGGCAAGACAGTCTCAGAGTGTCGCTAGGAAAAGAAAGCAGAAAAAATATGTTCCACCCACTTCAGTATCCCGTAGTCAGGGTTGCTCTCAAACTCTGTGTGATGTTTTTGGTCTTCAGGATGTGAAGATGGTGAGTAAAACTAAGACTATGATGAAGGATGCTCAGAAGAAGATGAATCACTTGGGGAAGAAAGAGGAGGCAGATAGACACGTGTTTGATTTGAAGCCCAAACACTTATTCTCTGGAAAGAGAAAAGCTGGTAAAAAGGACAGGAGACAGTGTGCTTTCTAGTGACACAGTTTGGCTAGACTGCCTGTTTCATTTGGTGTGGTTTCATAAAACTGGAATAATATATTATCTGAAAAAACAATGAAAATAGCTAAAGGGTTAGTTGCTGAAAATGTGATTAACCCTACAGAGGTGTATGTAATATAACAAATATTTTGATCAGATATTGTTTCTGTATTTTAAAGAGTTGATGCAGATTTCAAACTGAAAGATTTATTTGTATGACTGTTGGGGTTTCTGATGAAGAAAGAACTTTACTTTGCAAGCGGCAGCTTTGGATTATCACACATGAATAGCTTTTTTTTTTTTTAAATGAAGAAAGCATCTTTATCTTGTGATCAGAAGGCTACCAACTCTGACCTGCAGGATTGGAAGAAAACCTGTTTATGGGCAGGTCAGGAACCAGGGCTTAAAATACTCTCTTAAATTATTTTCTAGTCTTTTTGTGCCATATGTTGTTGTAATCTGCCTTCCACTATTTTATTCAAAATAAACCTCCGGAGGAAAATAGTTTTGATACCAAAAAAAAAAATTTCCTTTGGCTCACAGTTGTAGAGATTCCAGGCCATGTTTGGTTGGATCTGTTGCTTTGGGTCTATGGGAAGGCTGCATATCATGGCACATGGTGGAGTAGAACCACTTTCCTCTTGTCCAGAAAGCAAAAGAGAAGGAGAGGAAGACATTGGAGTTCCACAGTCCTATTCTGTGCTGTGCCTCCTGTGACTGAAACACCTCCTACTGCATCTTGCCTCTTAAAGGTCCCACCACAGCCCAATAACACCATACTGGAACCAATTCTTTAACACATGGGCCTTTGGGGGGTCTGTGAACAACTAAACCATTTCAAATGATTCATTGTGGTTTTTTTTTTTTTTTTTTTTTTTTTGAGGCACTGGGGATTGAACTCACAACCTTGCGCTTGCCAGGGCAGGCGCTTAAGCTGCTACGCCAAACTCCCCAGCCCTGGTTTTTTGAGGCAGGGTCACACTATGTAGCTCAGGCCGGCATTGCGCTCACGTTGTAGCCCAAGCCGGCCTCGAACTCACAATGCTCCACCTACCTCAGCCTCCCGAGTGCTGGGATTAAAGGCGTGCGCCACCACGCCCGGCGATTCATTGTTTTTAACTACTTAACAAATTAGTATTATAACTATATGGGGGAAATAATGATTTGAAGTTTTTAGGCAGTATTTTGACTATATGTCTTGGTAGAACATAGTCTAAGGATAAATAAAGCTGTGAAGAAATCATAAACTACATGAATTATATAGTCTTAGTGTTAATACTAATATCAATATTATTTTGAAACTTTATATATAATGCAAGAGAAAGCAAATAACTATGTTAATGTTAAAATACAAGATTTCTCACTCTTGCTGTCTTTCTAGATATATCTATATATAGAGAGGCTTATATATCTTCTTAATGTTAAATTTGAATTGGAAATATCAGTATGTGTCTGTGATTTAAAAAAAAATTCTAGAAAGATGTATTTCCTAGCTCTGTCCACTGAAAAGGACCAGAAGTAATGACAGCACAGATTGTGGCCTTTAAATACCATTTCCCACTCAAGAAACCAAGGCTCCTTGGAGGAATGAACGATTTCAGGTCTATAAATAAATGCACAATGTACCTTACTTTTACCACTGATATTGGTAAGACTGTCACATAGAAATTAAATCATCACCGTGTCTTAGATGATGAGGATCTGAAGCATATCTTTGCTTTCACCAAGAACAATTAATTTGTAAAATCAGAATAACTGCTTATTATTTTAGAAAGTGAAATGAAGCTACCAAATAGACTCTGTATTCATATTTGCATTCTATATCTTTGGACAGATCTTGGAAAGACAAACTAAAAGCAGAAGTGACTTGAAGAGCTGGGCATAGTGGTGCACACCTGTAATCCCAGCTCTCTAGAGGCTGAGGCAGGAGGATCACTGTGAGTTCAAGGCCAGCCTAGATTACATAGTGAGTTCAAGGCCCCTCTAGAGCGAAACCATCACAAAGCAAAAAAGAAAAAAGAAGTAGTTTGATAAGCACTAAGCCCAAGGAAGGAGAGTTACCTGAGTGGCCCCAAGCCACAATCACCTGAAACACATATCTGCACAATAAGCAGTTGCTACATGGCATGGATTCTTGTGCAATCTCATTTTCATGGCATCATTAGAGGCCCACAGCCTCTGATCATTGGCAGGTTCTCCCCCTGCTGCCCTTTTTTTCTGGTCGTCCACTTTCCCAAAGCAGCCTCTTTCTTTAGATATAAGACTTAGCATACTTAGATATAAGACTTAGATAGCAGGTCTTAAGCAAGCAAAGTCTGGTCCCATAGATATGTGTTCATATCCCATAGCATACAACGTTAGTTGCCTATATTTCACATGAAATGTAGAAAGATGAAATAACATATTAGGCAGTGATTAGTTGGAAAAGGAGAAGCAGCACACAACCCCCAGTTCACCATGGACCCTGCTCGGCCCAGGGCATAAATGTCTGTCACTTGCCTTTTCACTGTAGGTACTGAGTTTGCAGTCCTGTTTTTAAGGTTCTTCGGTAAGTCCCTCTGCTGAACTGCTACACCTATTCAGTAGCTAACTCTCAGAGGTAAATTGTGTTCCTTGTGTCTTGGTTCAAAGCCAGAGTAGCATATCTCCCTATCGGCCTCTTGTCTATATTTGCTTTACCGATGAGTTGGTAAAAGTGATGAAATAAAATGAGTTCTCTGGAAAGAAAGAGACTAAGGTCTGAACTTCAAGAAAAACCCACATCAGAAAAACAAAAGGAAGAAAAGAGCCCTCTTCAGAATGGATTTCTGATTCACTGTTTTTCCCCCCTTCTTTTAAATTTTAAAAATGCATTTTCCACTTACAGAATTGAGAACTGGTCCCGTTCCTGGAGCAAAATCTCTGTAACCAGAAGCCATGAAGCAAATCTCAAATGCAAAGTTTCCACTTTCAATTCACTGACATAGGATGTGCACACGATCCCGTGTGTAAACTATGTACGTGCTGCAACCCAAATTATTTTTAATCTCAATTACAGATGTTAGCCTGCATTCCATTTTTAACTCTGATGAAGGCACTTTTGCTGGTTGCCTGGGAGATAGGAATCTGGGCAAATCAAGGAAAAGAGTGGCCTGAGGGTTAGCAAAAATTTTGTTTCTCTGTGGTCCTGCTCATTTGCAGCCTCCGACCCACATAGACCCATGGGAAACCCATTGCCATGAGGGGCAAGTGAGTGCAGCTGATCTCTTGCTGAGTGGCAGTAGCTGGGACAGTGGAGGCTCACATGATCTCCCCTCCTCTCAAGCTCCACCTGCTCACAGGAGCTGTGACTGTCCTCTCTGACTAGGTTGAATCTCACTGAACATCCTCATTACTCAGAATACATCCTTTATCACTCTGCTCCCCTTTGCAATTTTTCATGTATTCATGTGTTTGATAAATTCCTCCTTCTTTCCATAGGAGGGCAGGGACCATGACTTCTTGGTCTATGCACATCCATCTGTGAACGTGCTCCCTACTGATTAGGCACCAAATACTAATGGTGCAAGTGAATGACGCCTGGGCCAACAGTAGTAGGAAGGATCTCAGATAAAATTCAGTTGCTTTTCTCATTTGACAGATGAATATGATGGTGAAGAAATTTTCCCAAGCCACATGGATTTTCAGTGAGGAAACATTAAGTAATGGGTAAGACTGTAAGACCCTCAAGGCAAACTATCCTGGTTTGTATTCCTAGTGCTACCATTCAGTGGCTTGGTAAGTTACTTAACATCTCTGTGTTTGTCTCTTTATCTGGAAAGTGGGCACGATTATAGTAACTTACAGGGTAACTGTGAACATTTAGTGCTTAAAATAGTACTTAGAACACACTAAGTGCAGTATAAGTGATTATTGAAAAAAAGGAGAGACTGGAATGGGATCAAATTAGAAATCTCTCATCTGATATTTTGTTATTGGCACAGACCTGTGGTATCCAATAGAATTTTCTGTGATGATGTAAAGGGGTTGTACTGTCTAATATGGAAGTCCTTAGCTACGTTCACCTGAGCACTTGATGTGTGCTACTGTGACTAAAGAAATTAATTTTATTTTTAATTTTCTTTTAACTGTTTGGGCTAGGCCTCCCAGGCCAGGCACCTGACATCAGGGCATGGCTACTTTTCTACCAGGTAACGCTGTAGGTTGGCGCATCCCCCCGAAATGTGGTTGAATAATTAGGAGCATCTTCCTTTTTTTTTTAATTTTAGGATCATATGCCATAAACTTAAAAACAATAGCCTATAAATAAAACTTTCAAAGACCTAATGTGAACATTTTTTTCAAACAGCTTTTAATCGTACTTTCCTCAAGAATGTTTGAAATGTTACATTTGGAGAGCTATTCTTTCATATGTATAATCTATCTACTGCCATTTAAAAAAAAAAGTCAATCCAAGAAAAAGGCAAGACCTCCACTTCTCTGTTTCCAAATTAAGCTACAGCTTGAGCTAAAAATAGCTTGCCAGTGTGGAGAATCTGTTCTCTGAATTTAAATGGCTTGCTTCTCTCCCAGAGGACAACACTTTCTGTGTTCTATGCAGGAATGGGTGCTAGGAAAACATACTTCATGTTTTCTTGGGATTCCTTTCTACTTCGTGTTCAAGCAGAGTAAAAGATACCCATACACATGTGCATAAAGTGTAATGAACATAAATATGAATAGCTTTTCTTAGTAGGTGTGTGTGTGTGTGTGTGTGTGTGTGTGAATTCAGTTTTGTGTAGATAAGTCTAAGGACATCCCTAAGAGACTAAAGGTATGTTCTGAAATAGACCTTACTTTCTTTTTTTCAACCATGTTACCATTAACTCTATTAAAATTTGTCTTCTAATTGTCATTGAAATATTTTCTGGTTTTTAATTTCAGAAACAAGCTCTGTTTCCATGGGGTTTTTTGTTCGTTTGTTTCTTTTTTTTTTCTTTTTTTCTTTTTCTTTTTTTTTTTTTTTTTTTTTTTTTTTTTTTTTTTTTTTTTTTTTTTTTTTTTTTTTTTTTTTTTTTTTTTTTTTTTTTTTTTTTTTTTTTTTTTTTTTTTTTTTTTTTTTTTTTTTTTTTTTTTTTTTGTCTTTGTTTTTTCTTTTTCCCTGATACCTCCTGGAACACTGGGATAACTTTCTGTCTGGTAGTAAAGACCGGAAGACAAAAATGAGAGGTGACAAGTAGCAGGCTTACTATGTGGTAAAAGTTATATTTTCAAATGGACAATATCACATATACTGAAAAATTTTTAAATATGGAAGGCATTTATCATTACAGCATTTTAAAGCTTTCATTTTCCTAGTTATAATGTGTATGTATTTTAAGTAACCAAGTAATGCTACAAACCTCATAATTACTTTTCAAGATAAGCACTTCTGCATAATGTGTGTACCTCCAAAGCCCTCTTTCTTCAATCTCTTGACTACATACACAATGCATGTTATGTAATAGCCATGTTTCCTAATATCATTCTTCTTCCTCACATATACCTCTTTTAAAAATCAAGATTTTTGATATTCCATTTAAAAAATTTATGCAGTCCATATGGGCACTGCCTTTTGAGACTCCCTACTTGGGAGGCTGAGCCAAGAGGATTACTTGAGCCCGAGAGTTGGGGACCAGCCTGTGCAAGATAGAGAGACTTTGTCTCTTTTAATTAAATTGAATGTACATATATCATGAAAATTCAAATAATCCAGAAATATAGAAACTATAAAATGGAAACCCTTTGAAAGCTTACTTCTCTTCAGATAACCACAAAGTGTGAGGATTATCCTTCCTGATTTCTCATATTTTGTCTAGCTCTACCTGTTTATCATTGGTATACAGTAGACCTTTCATTTACTCATTCAACACATTTGAACATCTGTGTAGAATAAGGCACTGTGCTAGGGAAGGATTATGGAGATGACAAGGATACATCAGAATCAGTTGGCATCCAAGAAGGTCACAGAGGGACTGAGCCATGGACTGATACAAAATAGAAAAAATGAAAAGTGTTCAAAGGGAGACAATGTGTTTTTAGGGCTCAGCTGAGAGGAGCAAATTTCTATCAGGGAAGATTAGTGTCAAGGCAAAGGTGTTTCCTGGAGGAAGTTGCATGTAGGCTGGATTCTAACATGTAAAGATGAGGAAAGGCAATTGAAGAGCAGAAAGCATAACGAGTGCAAAGACAAATACGACTCAAGTGCATGAGTGTATGATGAATTTTGTTTTAAGACACAAAAGGAGCCCACTGGAAAGTATGGTGGGAAATAGCCATTAATCATCATGACTTAGGCTGTGCCTTTTCTGAGGGCAGTGAGAAGCTCTTAAAAGTGTCAAGGCAAAGGTGTAAGGCAAACAGAGTGTTACTCGCTCTACTGTGCCCCTCCCAAAAATCATATGCTGAAGTCCTCCTGCCAATCTGACTACGTTTGGAGATAGGGCCGTTACGGAGGTAATTAAAATTAAATGAGGTCAGAAGGGTAGGAGCCTAGTTCAGTAGTATACTTGAAGAAGAGGAAGCGACATCAGGAGCTTATGTGCATGTGAGGACAGAGTGAGGAGGTCCCATCTGCAAGTCCAAGAGAATCCTCACCGGAAGTCACCATTGCTGGCACTGTGGTCAGCCTCCAGAGCTGTGAAAAACACATAGAATATCTATAGTTTAAGCCACCTAGTCTGTGGTACTTTGTTATAACAGCCCAAGCAAACTAACACACAGAACTAACCATTTGTTTTAGAATAATGCTGCGTACTTACTATAGAATAGGTTTTATAGTGGTCACATATTAAAATGATGGAATTGCTCTTACCCTTATACGTTTTGCCTCTCCATCTAAAGAAGTGAGACTGACTCTATTATTGATTTTTGTTATTATTTCATTCAGTAGCCTACTGTTGAATGCACACATTCATTATATGCTTACTTCTGTACAAATACTAAAAAATCACCATAATAATTACCTGCATGATTTAAGTGACATGGCTTAATATTAAAACAAAAGTGAAATTAGCACAGCTGCTAACACTGAGTTTTCACAGTGTATTTGACACTATCCTAACTGCTTTTTGTGTTTGATTCATTGAACTCTCACGATAACCCTATTACTCAGTTACTATTATTACCCCCATCACATAGATAAGGAAACTAGGCATAGGGAGTTGAAATAACTTGCTTCAGATTTTATAGATGGAAAATGCAGAACTGAAATGAACGTAATTTACTGACATTTGTCCTCATTATGAAAATCCTAATAGGATCTACAATCATTAGACGATGTGGGGAGATAATTTATTTTTAGACATGACTCAAAATTTCAATGGAAAAGGAATTCTGTGATGACACTCTTTGCTACACGTGATGTGAGTCAAAGGCAGGATGTGAGTGAGTGTCTGGCCTCAAACTCATATCCAAACTTCAGGAATTCTTTGTCTCTTTCTACCCTACTTTATTGAAGACAAAGCACATTTCACTCCAACTTACAGATACAGTATCTGACAAACATCTTGCCCAAGATTCTGATGCCAAATCAAAAATGAACTTTCTAGGTTGATAAAGCTGAAGCCATTCTTTGGACCTTTTACAAGATGTTTCAATGATCCTCTTACCTCTATCTTGTACATCTCTATTTTGTTCTCTCACTAACTCAGCACTGTCTTTGTTATCTTTATTACCAAACTCCAAACTGCTTCCGTGCCAAGATGCTGTCGAGTTGTACTCTAGATTGAATTTTCTTCATCTGGTTGCATAAACTCTGGAAAACAGAGAACAAAATTTTCCTCTCTCTTTTTCTCATCAGTTAATTCTTTCAATGATAAATGGTTTTAGCATTACTCATGTAGAAGATCCTTAATAAACAGTTCTGAGCTACAAAAAATTGGGGTATAATTTCCAGAATGAATAACAACATGAATTAGTTTTGTATTTGAACAGAACAAATGGACTTTGTAGAATATGTAAGGATGCTTAAGAGAAAGGAGGAAATATTCTGTGAAGGGTTCCCCAGTCCAGAAGATAAGAAAGTTGTAAGTACATGAGTTGTTCTGGGGAAAGCATCTTTAAATAGTTAAATCTCCAGTGAAAGCCATCCACAGGCAGCTTGGAGAGTGTTTATACTGTTAGGCCAAGCCGGAAGCTGGAGTCAAAGACTTCTGCTGGCAGGAAGGGGAGGGTGGAAGGGGAGGGAGAGGTGCCTGGGGGAAGATGCTTAGTTGTTCTCAGCCTGGAAGAGTTTCTCTCACAATTGGAGGCCAAAGCACTAGCCAGAAAGCTTTCCCCACTGCTCTACAAAGGATAAAAATGCTGAGTGCAGATAAAGTGAAACCAAAGAGATACGGACAGGCATTGTGCCCAGAATACAGCTGGAAGTTCCAACATAGCAATGGAGTTACACAAAAGTAGGAGTTGAAATGCTTAGACATCTAGAAATATAGTTGATAAAGTGTTCTTTAAATAATATGATAAAAATACTTAAGATTGATTTAGCAAATTTTACATGTCAACAGCTGCATTAGAAGTTTCGTATTCATTATTCCATTCAGTAAGCAAATCAAGGCTTTGTAGATTAAGTAGTTTGCCCAGCGTATAAATTTAAATAGTTGGCTCATGTCAAATTTCATAAAATGCATAGTGAGTAAATATCTAAGATTTCCTTACTTTGTTTATGAGAGAGCCAGTTGGTTCAAAGAGAAGGACTGGGGGCTGCAATTCTTCTCACCAGTAGAAGAATGTTGGATAAAATTACAAAATTAGAGAATAAAAAACTGATTAATATGCTCTAGAGCAACAAAACCCAAACAGGATTCTTTTCTGTTGGATATAAATCATGTGTCTTTCTTTAGGACAAAATGATTTTTAACTCATCAATTTTATACACCTTCACATCTAGATTAAAGACTTATAACTCTGGCCCATAAAACACAGTAAGTCAAATAAAATTACATCTCTAGATAACCAGGTGATCTCAGGCAGACCTGTTAGACAATGGCTGCCATAGTCTGAATACTTGTGCTCCTCCACAACTCATGTGTTGAACTCTCATTACCAATGTGATGGTTTTATAGAAAGTAGGAGCTTTGGGAGGTGATCTGGTCATAAACACAGAGCCCTCATGTGTAGGATTAGTATTTTTATAAAAGACATCCTAGGGAGCTGTTTTCCTAAGTGAGAACACAGTAGAAAGGTGTTTTCTAAGAGCCAGAAAGTACACCAGACATTGAATCTGCTAGCACCTTGATCTTGAAATTGCTAACCACAAGAACTATGAGAAACAAGTTTCTATTCTTTAAATCACCCTATCTATGATATTTTGTTATAGCAGCTCAAATGGACTAAGGCAATACTGGGTACAATACAGTCTAATAGAACTTTCTGGCATGATGGAAATGTTTTCCAAATGTACCTGTGGCTGTCTCAATTCCAAGAGACAGCCACCTGCCACATGTGGCAGTTGGGCACTCAAGTTGTAGCTAATGGTATGACTGAAGTTTAATTAGTTTAAACTCAAATACTCACATGAAACTAGTGATTAGTGTGTTAGATGATATAGTCCAATGTTTTTGAAAGAACACAGTCTGCACGACACCCAGTTGATTCACATGCACAGTAAATTTTAAGAGATGCAGTCGGTGGTACTGACAAAAGCAGATAATAAACCACATTTTGAGATGCACTGCTTCAATCCATGCTCTTATACAATCCACTTTCTGAAACAGGCAAAGGTGGTAGTATCAATCCCACTTAACAAGTGACCGCTGAATGCAAAATTATTAGTCATCAGTAAAGCTGAGATTTGGATCTGAGTCTGTCTGGTTGCAAAGCTGAAATGTCAAATGCCCATAGAAGCCAACTGGTCAAGTAGACGAAGTCAAGTGGTTTGGTTATGAAACAAACTAAAAACAGCTAGTCTAAATCCAGTTGGTTATAGCCTGGAATTGGCAGATCTTGTAATTTTTCAGGAAAAATCATAACTCTGAATTTTAATGTAAGATATTCTTGATTTTCAAAATCCCCTACAGAGCAAACAAAACAAGTTTGGAACTCTGGTGTGGCCCACAGGCCACCAGTTTTCAGCCCCTGCTAGCTCAATAGTGTAAATGCTTTTTTCTTCGCTCTGCTGACTCTAACAAGGGACCAAAGACACGGCTTTGACCTTTCCAGACTTTCCAAGGCAAAATGAAAGGCTGCTCACAGCAATTGTCAATATGGCTCTTTCGGTACTTGTCACACATTTCCAAGTGGTTATTTATATGTCTGTCTTCTCATCTAGATTGCAAGTCCCCAGAGAAGAACATCTACTCAGCCATCTATTGCCAGCAAACACTTGGCAAATAGAAAGTATTTAATCCATCTCAGTTGAGTGAACATACATGAAAATCAAAAGCTTGAATAGAATAGCTATGGCCCATTTCTTCATCTTTTACTTTAAATTCCTATGGGCCATACAGATTTATTTCCTTGCCATTTTAATGTTTTGAAACCTAGCTCAGACTTGCACACTGATGTGGAGTATCACACACATTAATTCAGAAACAATCTCAAACTAGTAATACCTGCAATTTTTTAAAAAGCCTGTTATGAATCTGTACTTATTTTGTTTAATCCTTCCAATGACCCAGTACGGTGAGCATTATCATCTGTATAATTGAAGAACCAACAGATTCACAATTACCAGCTGAGTAGCAATTTGCTTTGGGTTGCACAGTTCTCAACTCTATCACCTCCCAGGATGAATGCTCTGCGAGTTCTACTCAGCGTCTCCACCTGTACCTTATAAATCCATGTGGAAAAAAGTTACTGTATCTAAGCCTTTTCTCTGGTGGGAAGGCTGACAGTGGAGATGGAAAAGGCTGAGGCTAGTGGTGAGTGGCTCTCATAAGGGAGCGGAATCTGCCAGAACCAAGCAAGCACAGTGGGTGAGAGTAAGGTGGGCCGTGGAAGTGCAGAGCTAGTATTGGTGAAGGCAGACAGGGGGTCTGAGAAAGTCACAAGAAGGAGAGCCAGGAAAAAGAACACAGAGCCCAAGTGTCCATGAGGGTCAGGAGTATAAGTTGGGGCAGATAGGGTGCATCAGAGGGTCACTCTGATTTTTCACATTCTCTGATGATTAATGCTGAGGAAAGTCACAGGAAGGAACAAGCCTTGTGATAACCCAGGTCCATGCCAGGCATCAAAGCAGAATATCAAGTGATACTCAATGATTGATTAACTGTTACAAGTTGCCCATGAGTTTTTCATGAGTAGATGTCTCTTACTCTCAAGATCAAGAAAAAGAGGTTCAGAAAACTGGAAAAAGCTAGAGCAACCTAAAATGTGTTTTTCAAATTGTAATTTTTCTCCTCCCCTCCTCATTTCCTCTATCAGCAATTTCTACACCCTATAAAGATGCTATCATCCAATATATATTAATCCATTCATTTGTTTTAAGGATCAAATTAAAATTCATCTGCACAGTTGAATGAAATGCTAATTACTCCTAAAGAAGACATAATCTAAATAGAAACAGTCCAAAATAGAAACTCCAGAATGATCAAAGAAAAGAAAATGGCTTCCAGTGGTTTCTGAACACTGAGCCTGTGATGGAGGAATAGGAAAATGGAATGATCCAGTGACACCTAGTCAAGGAAGATCTGGACTGCTTAAATGAACAAAGAATTTTCCACAAAACCCTATAGCAAAAGACTGGAACACGATTTGAAGCTTGAATATGATAGTTTAAAGGTGCACAGACAGACGTATGCCACAATCTTACACATTGGTAGTCAATTTATGGACACTTTGTGCAAGAAGTGGTTCAGGACAAAAATAGAATTGACCTAAAAAACAGTTGGACATAGTTGAATATCAGATTCACTTCGGGTTATTAAGAGAATCTAGGGGTATTTCAGGACAGATATATTAATGATACTTTGTAGTTGGCAAGCCTAGAGGGGAAGCATCCTTAACAACAAAATATCCCTGTATCTCACATGAAACATTTTAAGATGTTTGTTCAAACATAAAAGGATTTCTTCGTCTTACAAGTTTTCATAGAAAAAACTTTGTTTAATGACTGGGATTTTCTTTGAAAAGTAAGTAAATGGATTTGGATAAAGCCAAAACACAAATGCTTGGAAGTTCACAATAGTAAGAACTTACTTTGAAGTTAAAGAGATGCCAAAAGAAATAAAATACTGTGTCTTGGGGTGTAGCTCAGTGGCAGAACTTTTGCCTCGCATACGCCAGGCCCTGGGTTTGATCCCCAACACCACTAACAAAGCAAAACAAAAGCAATCTGAAGTGAATGCACTCATTTCAAAACATGATGAAATTTAACTAAACTGTAAAGTTTCCGCCACAACCCGCAATCATTTATTTGTTGAGTCCATAAATAAGAACATACTCATTAAATGCTTAAAGTTGTAAGATCATTTTATTGACAGTAAGAATTATAATCGGTGTGATACAATAGATCTACATAGGCAGAAACATCAATTAACCATGATGATTAACAGCTCCAAGTATTATTTCTCAATTGAAAAAAAACACATTGCATTCTAAGGAAATATGAAATATAGTCAGTTCTCCATATCATGGGTTTTGCCTCCATAAATTTAACCAGCTATAGATTAGAATCTTTTGAAAAACATATGTACTGAACATATACAGACTTTTCAGTATTGTCCCGTCAGTATTCCCTAAACAATACAATATAACAAGTATTTACACAGATGTTACATTGTATTAAGTATTTTAAGTAGTGTAGGGATGATTTAAAGTGTACAGGAGTGTATTTGTGGGTTATATGTAAATACTGTGCCATTCAGTATAAGCATCCTTGAATTTTGGTAACCTGTTTAGGTCCTAGAACCAGTACTCCATGATTACCAAGGTACAACTGTATTCCTTTTTTTTTTCTTTTTCTTTTTATTTTATAACAACAAAAAAAGAATGTATAGGACATTAGAAAAACATCGGCAAGAAACACAAATGTTTTCAAAAGAACAATTTATAGTAAAAATGAAATCTGAAAATGACCCTGTGAAAACTACTTTTCACTCAAAACTCTTTTCCTTTAACTATCTTAACTAATTTTTCATATACATACGTAGACTTTCAGTTTGTCACACAAGTGCAACAATACGATGGTTACATACGTGTGACTTATTTAGTTCACTGATAAGTGTATTTTCAAGGTAAATCCATTTAAGTATAAAAGTATCCAGTTTATTGTTCTTTATAGCTGAGTAGTATTCCATTAAATAGAAATGCAACATTTTTTTTGTCCATTCCTCAGTTAAGGGGCATTTATTCCTTTTATTTTTTAAAACAGATCTGAATTTTCCCCAAAACTTTGCTTTTGAGGTAAAGTAGGTCTTTCTATTGAATTTATCCAAAATTATTTTATGAAATACATCCAGCACTTCCTCACACTCTTTCCCCATAAAAACAGAAATCTGTGGTATATAGAAAAGTCTATATATGGTCCTTGAACAAATCTAGTCATTAGAAGCAGAGCTGTAAAGACAAGGGCAGGGAGTTATTTTCTGTACTGTGAAGTCTGGTTCTCTGTGAAGTAGAATTTCATCAGACTGAATGTGTCATGAATTTTAAATATTTGATGCTAAAAGGGAAAAAATAAGTATGTTGTCCTTTCTTGTGGGCTTGTCTTTAGATGTGTCTGGTCATTACCTTGGCAACCCTTACAAATGGCAAGTGACGTCAAGAAAAGAGGAAAAGCACCGCTGAGAGCATGCACTCTGTGCATTATAGCTCATTCCGAGAACTTCAGCTCACACAGGCGCTAAATGAATTTAAGATGAAAACAAGATGCCTTCTCCATTGTGAACATTCTTCATAAACTTTTTGAGGGCTTCGAGATCTGAAAAGAATGTCTTTGAGTTTTTAATGTGAGCAAAATGACAATTCAGCTTAGTTGTTCTGCTCCATCATAATTGCCAGGGCTATTATGATATTCTGCAAGAGTAAATCTCAAAAACAAGTGGAAGCTGCTCTTCTTTTTTGAAAGTTGCTTTCCCCAACATGTTATTATGAAAAACATACACATATAGTAAGTTGAAAGAATGTTGCAGTAGACACCTACATACACATTACTTAGGTTTTTCTATTACCATATACATGTATCTGTCCATTCATCCATCCACCCACCCACCCTTCCCTTTATCCATACCTTAATCCATCTAATTTTGAAACATTTCAAAATAAATTGCAGACGTGAGTATATTTCCTCCCTTAATATATCAGCACGCAGGCCAGGAGTTTGGCTCAGTGGCTTAAGTGCCTGTCTGGCAGGTGTGAAGTTGTGAGTTCAATCCCTGGTGGTGCAAAAAAAAAAAAAAAAAAAAAAAAAAATATATATATATATATATATATATATATATATATATATATCAGCATGCATATTACTAACTAGAATTTGATACTCACATGTGGGTTTTCTATTGATACATATGTCTATATATCATATAATATAGTGAAATGTATCTATATCCTATATCATACATATAAATATATATAGTGAAATGCACAAATATTAAATATTAAATGTACACTTGCTGAGTTTTGACAAATACATACATCTGTGTAAGCCAAACTACTATGGAGATACAGAACTTTGGGTGGGTGGGAGGAGACACCAAACTTTACCATTACTCTTGTTCTTCTTTCCAGTCAGTTCCTACCCTCTGCACTCTCCGTGGACAAACACTCTTTTAAAAGTGTTGTTAAGAGCCTGGCATTCCAAGAACTTTCTTTCTTGAGTGGTCCCAAGGGCTTCATGCATCCTTCAAATTAAAAAATACAACTGTGCCATGCACAATGACACCTACCTGTAATCCCAGCTACTAGAGAGGCTGAGGCAGGAGGATCACAAATTTGAAGTGAACCTAGGCAATTTGGCAAGACCTTGTATCAAAATGAAAAAAAGAAATAGAAAGGGTCAGGGATGTAGCTCAGTGGCAGAGCTCTCCTGGGTTCGATCCCCAGTTCCAAAGAGGGAAAAAGTACAACTGTATATAGTCACCTCAGTGAGAAGTGACACGTAGCATTAGTGTGTCCAGCAATTACTTATACACTGTTGAAGCTTTTCCTCCATTTCATACATGTGATGCCAATACCTCACCTTCAGGGATGATAGGTAATGTAAGGACAGGCTACATAACTTGTAGAACCCAGTAAAAAAATGAAAATGTAAGACTTTTGTTCAAAATTTATTGAAATTTTTGAGACAATGACAACTAAGCAGCAAACCAAGTGCAGGGCTGTTGTGACTGCAGTTCGCTCACCTGTGCAGTTGGCCTTGGTTAAAATATTTAATGGTGTGACTCGATTGATCAAATCACGCATCAACCATCGGAGACAAGCAGAAATGTGGAGCCCCTTAATGCGCCAGGGATGACTCCCTTAGCAGTTGCAGTTGAGGTGAGGTTCAGGGGACTTGGTGAAGGGCTAAGGTAGTCAGGTGGCAGGGAGGTACTTGGGGGATTCCAGCAGTGAGGGTAACAATATACAGAATTGAGTCAGTATGGCATCCTTGAGTACGGCCCTATGGGAGTCTACTGGCTGGAGCTTAGCCCAGTCCCTGGCAAGTGAGTCAGTGTCTTCTTATATAGTATCTCACTCTCTTGAGGAAGTGAGGGAGTAGTTTCTAACCCAAGCCATGCCAACTGGGGGCCTTCCCTGTGATATTTGTAGAAGCAATCCATATAGCTGCCCCATACTGTATTGCCTTCTTAGAAGAGTAACAAATTAAGATTTTTCAGCAATCTAAGTTTCAGAATTTAGTGAACTTGTTTTTCTAAATCTGTGATTCTTATTTTCCTTTAGGATCTCCACAGGTATTATTATTTTTCCAAATACACTTCATCTTTAAAAGCAATTTTACTTTCACACTAAAGTGAGGAAGGTGCAGTTTCCATGTGTCCCTGCCCTCCACATAAGGTGATGTCAACTTCCTGTACCAGAGTAGTACATTTGCCACAACTCATGAACCTACCTCAATGTATCATTATCACTTAAAGGTCATAGTTTATATTAGGGTTCACTCTTACTATTGCACATTCTAGAGGTTTGGACAAATATGTAACTGCATGTATTCATCACCATAATGTGATACAGAATAGTTTCATGACCCTAAAAATCCTCTATGCTCTGCATATTCATTGTTCCTTTCTTACAACCCCTAATCTTTTTACTGTCCTCATAGTTTTAGCTTTTCCACAATGTCTTTTATTTGGAATCATACAATGTGTAAACTTTCCAGATTGGCTTTTTTCATTTAGCAATTTGCATTTAAATTTTTTTCATATCTTTTTCATGGTTTGATAGTTTATATTAAAGTATGAGCAATACTCCATTGTCTGAATGTACCATGGTTCATTTATCCACTCACCTACTGAAGGACATCTTTATTGCTTTCAAGTTTTGGTAATTATGAATAAAGCTGCTATAAACATCCATGTGCAGGTTTTCAGACATAAGGTTTCAACTCATTTGCGTAAATACCAAGAAGTGCAACTGCTGGATCATATGGTATGAGTATGTTTTGTTTTGTAAAAAACTGGCAAACTAATTTCCCAAGTAGTTACATCATTTTACCACCAGTGAGTAGTCTATTGCAGTCACATGAACAAAAGGAGATGGACATGGACGGGAGTAAGCAAATGGATGTGGGGAAATGTATCCTGGTGAGATCAGCACATTCAGAGTGGTATGTCCATTAATATAGGTGAAATGTATCCAGATTCTGGACATTTCTTACACACGGAACTGCCTGATCTTGTGGCACTTGCCTATAATCTTAGCGTCATGAGGCTGAAGCAGGAGGATAAGTTCAAGACTAGCCTGGACTACAATATAAATTCAAGTTCAGCCTGGACTACATAGTAAGACCCAGTTTCAAAAAAATTTTTTTTAATTGAAAAAAAAGAGAGAAAACTGAAATAATTTGGTCAGGGATAAAAGCTAGGTTAAGGCCTACATCTCTACTATATCTCTGAGTAAATGGTGGTGAAACTTAAAGATGAGTTAGAAAGGAATGGGATACGGGACTAGACTAAAAGATAGGACAATCATGTGATGAGTCAGGTGGAGATGTTCATGTTGTCCACTGTGATTCAATTTGAGAGGTTGGATGGGAGACGTTCAAGTTTGTGAGTTTTCAGCACATAGTATGCAGTATATCCTTGTAGCCTGCCAGATTCATTCTCCATGCCACTCCACCCTGCTCTAAGCTCCATCCAGACTGACTTGTATGGATTAAGTAATTGTCTCCAGCCTTCTGGTTTCCACTTGGGTTCAGTCAGAAGGGAGAGAGGCAAGAAGAAATACTTTGTTGCCCTAGTTGTGACTCGTAACTCCTCAATTGAGTCCTTTAATCAAACGTCACAGGACCTATCAGGCAAGTGTCTTAGTCTGTTTTCTGTTACTATAACAGAATACCCATGATTGGATAATTTATAATGAAAATGTTAATTCAGTTCATAATTCTGGAGGCAGGGAACTCCACGATGGGGTGGCTACATCTGGCCAGCTTCTGATGAGGACTTCATGCTGCTTCAGCTCAGAGTGGAATGTGAAAAGACAAGTGGGCATGTGAGAAAGATACAAAACACAACAGCCTGCCTCATTTTATAACTCACCCTCTCAGTAACCGACCCAGGAAAGTGAGAATTCTCTCCAGCGAGAAAGGCATCAATCACCTCTACTGACCTAATCACTTCTGAAAGGCCCCACCTCCCAGCACTACCAAATTGGCAATCAAATTTCAACATGAATTTTGGTGGGGCACAGGCAATACTCAGATCACTGAACTTCAACGTGCACACTGGCGCACAGAACCATCTTTTAAAGCTGTCTCAGGTACTGTACTGAGAACATGCACAGGATGTTTTCATATTCACCATTTATGTCTAGTACCTAACTGGATCAGTAAGGTGTTTTATGTATTTTATTTTCAGGAAATGAATAAATGGTTCTTTAAAATGGCTTATTGCTGGGTGTGGTGGTACGTGTAATCCCAGTGCTCTGAGAGGCTGAGGTAGGATTGCAAATGAGGTTAGCCCAGTCTGGACAACTGAGCAACTTAGCAACTTTTCTTTGCTCAAAAAAAGAAAAGTTGGGGGAAATAGGAGATATAGCTCAGTGTAAAGGCCCCACGTTCAATCCTCAGTATCACAAAAACAAAAAGAGTGTGATTGTGATACTGTGTTTTTTGTGTCAGAAGTTTCCTTTACATACTTGACAACTAATTCTTGGATTGCCCTATTATTTTACATCTCTCATTAAACATTTGAATCCTATATAATGCCTGTGTGTCAATATACTTTTTAAAAAATTGAAATGAGAAGATGACAACATAAACTGTAGAAACAAAGGCTGTGGATTTAGGTCACTGGGACTCTAGAGTCACTGGATAAATATATTAGTAGTGTACTTTTAACAACAATTCTCTTTGTTTTAAAATGTGACACTGCTATTCACTAATATCTTGGTGCCATTCCCAGAAAGCATGCTTCATGTAATTTGCAAGTTTTTGCAAAGGCTATTCTTTATTTGCAGCCTTCATATTAGTGTGCTTGACTGATTTCTTCAACTCCTTCTGTCATATCTTAACTCAGCTTGGTGAAAAAAATCTCCCTCTTTCAAAAAGGATTTATACTTAATACATATATTGAAAATTGAAATACATATATATATATATATATATATATATATATATATATATATGAATTTATTCAGTACAGCACTGATTTTTCTTAGGAGGAAGACAGAAAAAGTAACTATTCCATTAAAGTAGCTATGGCATTCTACATTTGACTGGATGATCAAAAGTACCCACAGGTTTCAGAGTCTTAGCCTCAGTGTCACAAAAACAGATGCAGAAGAGCAGATGTCAGTAGAAAGACAATAACTTGGTAACCAGCTGGAGGAAATAAGGGTCTTTGGTTCTGGGTGAGGGATCAAAGTGATTCTTGAACATACCATGTATATAAAAACTGTTGTATTAATCAAGACTGTTTTGGTTGCAAGTGACAAATCTAAACCAAAATAAAATATACAAAAAGGCAAACTTTTGGGTCCATGTAGGGACCTGTATTTACAAGAAAAGGGCAGGGCTTCCTGGAAAGGAAGTCAAGTGCCAATAGGATGCCCTGGTCCTGCTACTTTTTTGGGACTCAGTGGTGGTTAAGGGGCCCAAGTTCCCTCTGAACTCGCTACTCCCTGCTTCTCATAAAGGGGACAGTTGATAATTATTGTGTTGTGTTCCAGTTTGGAAAATCCTGAAGGACTTACGGTGGGCCTTGCTTGGTTTACTTGTCCAGTGTTGAGGTCAGTACTTGTCAGGCCTCACTAAAACAAAGTGGGGGAAGGAAGACAGGAACCTCTAAAAAGAAGAGGGGAGGTTCTGGGGAGAGAGGAATGGACCCTACATTGCTTGAACTTTGGGTTGAATTAGCAGAATGAGGTGCAACCTCCTAGAATTGCCCAGAATTGTGAGGGATCTTGGACCAGGACCGACCCTAACGCTGAGTTCCTTAAAAATGTTTTCCCTAAGCACAGTTCTCTCCAGTAGATTAGCACTGGCATTTGGGGGAGTTTTCAGGAATGGAAAAAAGCTGGTGAGAGAAGTTTACTGAGGCATTTGCTTTTTGTGTGTTTGAGTTGTTGAACTTTCCTTTTCTAAAATGCCATGTGCATTTTTCTGTGCCTTTCATCAAAATACTTTAGAAGATGTAGACTCATTATCAGAAAAGCAGAAAGTCTGTGAGAGAATTATTTACCCTGTAATTAAAATGCTGCCACCCAACAGAGAATCTAACTGATTCTGGGGTGGGGGCCAAATATCTAAATACTTCCTAATTCAAGATGGTAGGGAAATATGCTTTTGATTAAGATAATCAGATCTATCCTTTCACATTCCCTCCTTATCTATTGTTCTTGGAGCATAAGTACAGGTCTCATTCACGTAGGAAAAGTTCCAGAAGACTTTTTCTGTCCCTTGGGTCTTGCGAGCACTGTTCTGACTGGCCTTTGTGATAGTGAGCAAATACCAACAGCAGTTTAGAAGAGAGGATTTAGGCTGCTGACTCAGTTATTTTGGTATGGGAGGGATGGATGGAAGTCATGGGAAATGGAAAGGCTCCCTGAAGGCATGGTTAGCCGAGGGAGCAAGTGGGAAAGTATTGAGCCATATGAACAAGGATGGGCAACATACATTTGGGAGGCATAATAAGTTGAATTGTGTCTTCTCTCTGCAAAATAGGATATATGAAAGTCTTAACTTTTTCTACCTATGAATGTTATCTAGCAGGGTAGATAGGCTCTTTGCAAATGTAATCAAGTTAAGATGAGGCCTTTAGGTGGTCTGACCCCTGTATGATCGGTATTCTTATAAAAAGAGGAGATTTGGACCCAGAAACAGAATCTTATGGGCAGAGACACAAAAGGAGAAAATGGTCATGAGGTGACTGGATGGAGGCAGAGACTGGAGTTATATTGTCACAGGCTAAGAAATGACAGGGTTACCGGAAGATGGAAGAGATAAGGAAAGATCTTCCTCTAGTGGCTTCCAGGGAGAATGATCCTGTCAGCACCTTGGTTTTTGGACTCCACAGCTATGAGACAATGAATTGTGCTATTGCAAGCCACCCAGTTTAAGACATAAACTGGTGCTTTATTGTGGCAGCCCTAGGAAATGGATGCTGATGGCGAAGTGGGGGTTAAGACTTTATTAGGAAAACCCAACATGTATGATGTGATAACATTTATTCATCTATGTAAAATTATAATATATGTGTATATATAAAGAAATTCAAATTAAAAACAGAAAGTGAAAAAGAACAGTATCTCCGTCACAGTTTTAGTCAAGTAAAGATTCATTTGGTTGGATTCACAGGCAACTATTTCTTAAGAGCATTAACTGGAATGGTTTCTTACATTTAATATAAAGTTCCATGATTAGCTAATCAAAATACTTTTAATCTTCAGCAGGTATCATTTGGACAGAGTCTCCAAATTTTTGTTTAGGAAGAATGAAAGGGCTGCTGTAGCTCAGTATGGCTAATGATGATTCCAATATTTTCTTTCTTTCTTTCTTTCTGTTTTTTTTTTGGCGACACTGGGTATCGAACTCACAACCTCACGCCTGCCAGACAGGCGCTTAAGTCACTGAGCCAAACTCCTGGCCCTGATTCCAATATTTTCTAAGACTATTCCTACTTAAATTTTTTCCCCGATTTGGCTTATTATCAATTCTATTGTATGTGTTAGATTGCATGACCTAACCTTTGCCTTAGAGACTATGAAATTTGGATAACCTGGGATAGACTGAAAACCTACATAGAGTTCTGCAGTAAAGGGTGGCAGGGGGGCAAAGAGTCCTCTGTGGGAGGGTGGCGATGATGGTGGTTTTAGTGGGAGGAGAGAGGTAGCTGAGGAATCTAGTGTTTGGGTGAGGAGATGGTCACTATCTGAGGACAAAGTCTGAAGTGGCCTGCAGCAGGCAAAAAGTTTGTGTTCCTTTCCAAAAATTCATTTAAATTTTGCATTCTGTTCAGTGCTTATATCCCCATTAAATGATGTTTTCATATATTTTTCCATTAACTCTCTCTACATATCCCTCTTCTGATTTTGAGAGAAAGAGAGAAAAAAAAAAGAAGATATGCCACGTGTATACCGTGGCTTAGAGTACGTCCTCTTCTGGACCACCTTCTTTCTATGCTTCAGTTTGAGGAGCATGGAGCTGACACTGGTCATGGGAGCTCAAACCCAGGAGCAGTTTTAGGAGCCTAGGAGTGGGGAAGTCAATCCAAAGCCCATTGCAGTGTTCTGCTGCTGCTGCCCACTGCACATAAGAGCCTCTTAAAGAACAAGCATTGTGGCCCAGAGGTAGCTATGTGCGTCTCAGGTCATCTCAGCCTCTGCACTAATCAAGAGGTAGGCCTAGACTTTGGGGAAACTGTGAAGGAGCTAGACAGTAGCCTGGATTCTCTCCTCTCTGGGTGGCACCCAAGCTACTGATGTCTGAAACTGTTATTGGTTTTGATCCTGCTTTCTGATTGCATGTTTTGTTTTGTTTTGTTTTGTTTTGTTTGGTTTGGTTTTCCTTCAAGGTTTTTTTGAAGCACAACAATCCAGGATGAATTTTAGATCTTTTTAAAAGCAGCGACATCCATAGACTGCACGTAGTCCTCAAAAGCAGTGATCTGCTCCTTCAGCATATCTGTTTTGACTTTATCATCTTTAATCGCACACTATATTTGCAGTTTTTAAATTCCATATCCCACTGGAACTAGTTTAGAGGAGGCCCAGACCAAGCCATCTGCTTTGACACTTCGGATACAAGCCTCTGATTTTACCATATCTGTGTCGTCATCCCAAGATCTCACATCTAGCAAGATAGAAGACTTGGCAACTAGTACAGGCTTTTGGCTTTCTTGGAATCATACTCTGCAAGTTGTTCTTCCCTTAGCCTCTTTGCTTCTTCACTTTCCTCTTCATCAGATCTAAAGAGATCGATATCATAATCATCTTTAGTCTCTGCAGCTCCACTTCCTGTGGTGTCTTCCACATTGGCAGGGCCATACTTGCCTAAAGCTTTCTTTACTCCTGGCAGCCTGACTTTTTCACTTCCATTTTCATTTGATGTGACTGTACCAACATAGGGCATGACACAGGTCAGCGGGTGGGGGGCAGGAGACTGCTTCAAATACTGCCACACCTGCTTGTGAGGGCACATACACCTCGGCATAGCTCTTGTCCACCAGGTAATCACTGAGCACCTGGAGGCCTGCAGGGCTCTTTGGGTCTCTGAAACCCATGGCCTCATCTGTCTGGGGGAGGTCAGCAGCAGTGGAGCGAAGAGTGCAAAAGGTCGGCGGCCAGCACTAAGTGAGAAAAAAGGTTTTCTGACTATTGTACAGGATGAGTCTTCCCCAAAGGGCTCATTCTTCAGATATTTCTCCTTGTCCCAGTTCCTGTTACTATCCAACATCTACCAAAAAAGTTTCTGCTGCTGATTACCACTTCCAAGGAATGCCTGCAAGTGAACTTATGGTCAGAGAGTTTGCTAAGGTCTGTTAAGTTACATCTCCCAAATGTTAGGATTTTATTTATTTTGATGGCAGGGATTGAAACCAGAACCTCACACAGGCTAAGCATGAACTTTACCACTGAGCTACTCAAATGTCAGGATTTTTTAAGAAAAGGTTCACTTTAAGAATGATGTAGATGTGGCACACGCCTTTAATCCCAGCACTCGTGAGGCTGAGGTAGGTGGAGCGTTGTGACTTCCAGGCCGGCTGGGGCTACAATGCAAGTGCAAAGCTGGCCTGAGCTACACAGTGTGACCCTGCCTCAAAAAACCAGGCCCGGGAGTTTGGCTCAGTGACTTAAACGCCTGTCTGACAGGCGCAAGGTTGTGAGTTCAATCCCCGGTACTGCAAAAAAAAGAATGATGTAGATACATGGAGACACCCTTAGAGAATGGCAAGTTTTCAGGATCTGGGGAGGCAACAACTTCTTCCATTCACCCAGGGGCCTCCCTTTCAGGAGGGCTAGAGTTTGGCCTGTGGAGTTTGAATCCTGGTGGGACCATTTTCATAGTGACTTTGTGAAAGATCTTAATTACTTTGATTCTTAGTTTCCTTATCTACAAAGTGGAACCTCATGATCAGTACTGCAGTGGAACCTCATGATTCACAGATTCCATCTTTTACAAACTCAGCGACTCTAAAATTTATTTGCAAACCCAAAATCAATGCTCAGAGTGCTTTTGCAGTCATTTATGAACATGAGCAGAGCAATGAAAACTGAGTAGTCTGACATGCATGTTCTAGCTGAATGCAAACAGGAGAAGGCTTTGCTTTCTTGTTTTGGTTCATACCATGTAAACAAGTGTTCTTTTTGTGTTCTATTGTAGTGCCACATTTTTGCATTTTTGTCCTTTTTCTTAGTGACTTTGCTCTTTAAAATGGCCCCTAGCCAGGCATGGTGGAGGACACCTGTAATCCCAGCACTCAGGATGCTGGTAATCCCAGCACGCAGGCAGAGGCAGGAGGATTTTAAGGCCTCATGAGCATGCTTTTGTGTTGAGCCTGAAATTTGGAATTTTAAAGTATGTATTGAGTACCTGTATTGGACAATATCATCTAACTAATTAGATCTGAGGGTACAGGGCAGAGTGATTGAGACTGCCCATGTTCAGGAAGCAAGAACTGCAGAGTTCGTATTGTTTTGACTTCATTTTTTGAGAGGGTCTCACTAGGTAGTCCAGGTTGGCCTTGAACTTGTTGTGATCCTCCTGCCTCAGTCTCCTGAGTTCTGGGATCATATGTGTGTACCATTAAGCCCGGCCAGAGTCAGAATTTAGAAAAGAAAAACAATTTCACTTTGGGAGGTGTTGAGTTTAGATACATCTGCATTTGTGACATGCAAATTCAAAAAATCCAGCAGGCCAGGACTGGAATACAGATGTAAGAGTTATTTGCCTAGAGGTGAGATACAAGACCAGAGGAAAGGATGTGCTATCTAGAGATCAGCACTCAAAGGAGAAGAGGAAGAAACTAAATTATCATTTTCAGTCTGTGGTAAGAGAAAGGGGAGATAGAGGAGTGGTCAGTAATATAAAAACAAAAGCCACCAGAGGGGGTCAAGCCAAGGAACAAGTGATGTGATAAACCCTGGAGAGAAGATGGATAAATAAAAATACATAGGAATGGAGTTAAATAGAAGTTCAAAATAAATGAATTTTATTTCAAAGAATGGAAAGGCTAACTTCTCTTGGTTGAAATGGAATTAGGAGAGTCAGAGGGAGAGAACCAGGCCTCAGCAGAAGGTGATCCCCACCTGGAAACCAGCACCATGCATGGGCCAATACTGGAGCAGGGACAGCCAGATCCAAGCCTCTCTCCGTCATTCGCAGGATGTGGAAGGAAAGAACTAGGCCTCACCAGGTAGTGATCCCGCCTGGAAACCCATATCATTTTCATTGTTTTGTTGGGTTGGGTTTTATTCTCTTGTTTTGTTTGATTATGTTAAATCTGATGGGAAAAGAAGCTATTTTAAGGATAACAAGATATATTATGTTAGCAATTTGGATTTACTATTGGCTTGTTTTAAAGTCCTTTATTGCACTGATTGTTTTGTTTTTATTGTTTCTATTCTATTCTGTTCTGTTTGATTTTTACTACTACAAAGGTATCTGCAGCTATTTTGAAGACAACAAAAGGCATTGTGCTAAGTATTGTTGATTTCATAAGATTTTGAAGTACTGCATTACTTATACTGGTTTATTTTGATTGGTTTTATTCTGTTTTATTTCCCTTGGCTTTATCCTCTTAAAAAAAAAAAGAAAGAAAAGAAATGGAATTAAGAGAGTAGAAAACACGTGTAATAGGTACCATGAAGAATGTAACAGGGCATAAATAATGGGAAGTAAGGAAAGGTGAACAAAAGGACTGCTTTCCCAATGAGAATTCAGTTGATGTCTCATAGTAAAACGTATAAGGGAAAATCCTATAGTTTCCTAAGTTAATGCTTGGCAGATGTTTCAGTCAGCACTTTCATTCCCAAGTGATAGAAATTCCATTTCAGATTAGATTCAAGAAAAAAGAGGCAGGAGGATCACCATGAATTTAAGGCCAGCTTGTGCTACAAAAACAGTTCAAGGCCAGCCTGGAATACATAGCCAGATCCTGTCTCAAAACTACAACAACAACAAAAGAAATGTATTAACTTACATAACAGAAACATCTAAAAAGTACAGGGATTCATGGTATAGCTAAATTCAGGGTCTCAAATGATGTCTTACAAAAATATGATTCTCTTTGCTGCTTGGCTTTTCTTTCTCTTCATTATTTGGCTCCAAAGTGACAGCTCCAAGAATGTACTCAACTTCAGTAAACCCACATTCAAGAACATTCCTTTTTCATTTTTTCCAAACAAAACCCCAGTGTAGGTCTCAGTTGGCTTAGTTTGGGTAAGTGTCACTACTAGAATCATCACCAAGGACAAGGGAATGGGATAGTTTGCTTAGCTGAATCTGGGTCACACGCTTATCCTTGAACCTATGAATCCCACGGACCCCCACGTGGAGATGGTGGGGTTTTTTTGTTTTGTTTTGTTTTATTTTGGTACTGGGGATCAAACTCACAACCTCGCACTTGCCAGGCAGGTGCTTAGGCCACTGAGCTAAATCCCTGGCCCAAGACGATGGTTTTTGAAAGGAATGGTGCAAAAGCAACCAGGTCCACTACACCTTGAGAATATGAGTGGAGCTAATCAGTGAAGAATATTAGGGCCTGTCACAACAGGCTAGGTTATGCTTTAATAATAGACAACATTCTAGTTTCGAAGGCTTGAAACAATGAAGATTGATTTCTTCTGTTGCTACATGTACACTGAAGAGAAGTCGCAGGGCCACTATTTTCACTCTGACAGCATTGCTGGTCACATAGGCAAAGGGAAACAGAAAATGGCAATGGAAATTTTCTCTTAAAGCGTTCATCTGGAGAGGAGGCTTTCCATAGTTACTCCCATTTCATTAGCCAAAAGAGGGAGGGTATAGAGGTTAGATTTAATGGCGTACTTGGATGAAGAGAAAGGGAAGTTTTGTAACTGGCCTTATGATGATCTGAGGGACTGAGTTCAAAGGGTAGCAGAAAGAATATAGTGAAGAGACCAAAATATGAGACGAAAATGGTTGTAATGTCCTGAAGGAAGGAAGGAAGGAAGTGATAAAGAAGTAGGCAGCTTGAGAGGCCAGGAAGAGATTAAGGAATGGGAGACAAAAGAGAAGGAGAACCCAACGTGATAGGAATGAGAATGTAGCAGAAAGCTAGAGGGCTATAATCACATTATATTCATAGCTAGGTTCAAGAAAAATGACTGCAACCTGGTGGATGAGACTAAATTGTAGCTGGACTACTTAGGTGAGCAAGTGCCAGGGACACAGATCCAGCTGAAGGAAACGGAAGAATGTCCCATTGAACAGCGCCACCTATTAATCATGAAATATGTGAACCTGTAAAAATTAGGATGCAGATGAAGGCCAGCCTCAGCGTCAAGCATCTGCTGGAATTTAGGCACAGGTAATATTCAGAAAGCTGAGATGATGGTGGTATAAGTATCAGGTGACTTTGCTACAGAAAAGCCCTTGACTTGAACTGACATTCTAGAGGCCAGAGGTCAGGGCCCATGGAGACTAAAATACAAAGGAATGAAAAAACCAGTTTACTGGCCAAGAGTTCTTGATACTAAGTTAAAGCCCAGTTTACAGAATTGAGAAACAAGGCAAAAGTTCAAATTTAACAAAGTCTACTGCATCTTGAGCTCTCTGTAGTGGAGAGGTTCTCTAAGCATTTTTATCAGGGGAAGTTGGAATGAATTAATGAGCTGTCCGAAACAAAACAAAACAAAACAAAACAAAACACAAAAATGGAAGAGGGTAAAAGGAATTATGCTGGTTCTCTAACAACAAGGAGGCCAGATTGTTGGACAGCTCCTACGTGGTTTTGAGTTTGAAGGCAGGAGATGAAGGAAATTGGAAGCTTCTGAGAGAGTAAAAAAGATGGTGCCAGGAAAGAATGGATGAATGGCATGGAGTTTCATGAGAGGGAAAAGTAGGCAAGTATCAATAAAATAAAATACACCAGTGTCTCAACACCCTGTGAGTGATGAAGAAACAAAACGGGAAGTGACTTCTAGTAGAGGTGACAGTGGTGTTGATTTAAAGCTAAGTTTTGATCATATGAACTGGATTTAAAATGAACAGTGTTTTCTTTTATTAGAAAATAATGATAATCAATATACAGTGTATCATGATCATAATTAAAAGAATGGCCAAAACGTAACTTAGAGTACAATTTATAGACAAAAAAGACTCTTACAAAGAATAAACAAATAAAAGACAAAACTTTCTTTTCTATTAACAAAAAGAAACCAGTAGTATAAATGAAACAAATTATCATATATCTTAAAATATTTTTGAAACAACAGAATAAATAATTTGGAGAGCTATTTCAACCTCTCCTACTTCTTGTTTATTTATCTTCTATTTTGCTCCTTATTTTAAAAAATGAACAATGTGTCCAAGGATGCTTTGACTCCAGGCCAGGGAGGTTCTACAGCATAAAAGGAGACACTAGTTAAGGGCCAAGTAGGCCAGATATAGGAATTACATGGAGCAAAGGTTGAAAAAGGGAACTAACTGGCTAAACATGTGGTTATATGTCTACATGAATATAAAATTATAGAAATATGTTTGTCCCAATATTATCTTTGCCTCTTTTCATGGGCATAGCTGTTGTCTTCATACTTTGATTTTTAAAGGCAGAAAATATTAATGGTGTTTTCCTATTAATGTATCAATCTAGGAAAAATTATAAAGTGGGTAAAGTACTTGATTAGGATTCTATCAATAGTAGACAGCATAATATTCTTCCCAAAGATATCTATTTCTGATCCATGGACTTTACAATTGTGATTAAAGATAAAGCCCTTGAGATGAGGCAACTATGCTGAATTATCTGGTGAGCCCACTATAATCATAAGTGTCTTTTTAAGAAGGAGGTAGAAAGATGAGAAGCAGAAAAGGAAATATGAGGATAGAAGTGGAGGTCAGGGTGACATGGGCCTAAAGCCAAGGAATGTAGGCAGCCTCTAGATGTTGGAAAGGGCAAGGAATGGATTCTCCCCTTGAGTTTGAGCTTCCAGAAGAAACACAGTCCTGCAAATACCTTGATGTTATCCCTCTAACATCCAATTTTGCATCTTCGATCTTCAGAAGTAAAAGAGAATACTTTTATGTTGCTATAAACTATTAAGTTTGTGGCACTTTGTTATAGCAACTATTTCTTTAATATATCATTTAAAAAATAATTAAGTGGAACCAAAGTAATGTATTCCCAAGCTCAGGTCAAGAAAGAGAGGGTTAAAGTTAGGTAGCAAAACAGGGAAGTGCTGTTGTTTGCTATTCATCTTTAAAATTTAACAGAAGTAAGAGCTAATTCTCATCTTGGAACAAATACAATGGCCCTATACTACTACACAGTTTCCAAGTTGTTTTGAAGTTATGTTTATCAGTCTATGAAAAGGATTGGAAATTCTTTCTGGAAAGACCCAAAGAAAGAGATTTATAAAAGAAAAAAAGGAGAGAAGAGATAAAAGAAAAGGAATGTCATATTTTTGAACATCCTTTGTAGTTCTAAACAAAATGAATTTAAAAATATTATACTTTTATTTTACACTGTTATTTTTTTTAATGGTGCTGGGAATCAAACTCAGGACCTTGTACTTGCCAGGCAGGCTCTTGTGCTGCTGAGCTATATCCCTGGCCCTACACTTTAGCTGTTCTATGTGTTTGCTTTTTGCAGGACATTCTGTGCAGCTTATGAGAAAATGAATTTCTAGGAGATAAGAAAATAACTTATGCCAATAATTCTCATGAACTTCAAGAAAGAGTTCCCCCCCTAAAAGAGTCTCACTATGTAGTCCAGGTTGGCCTTGAGCCCAGGTGGCCTTGAACTCATGGCCTCAGCCTCCCATGTTCTGGAATTACAGGCTTCCACACCTGGTTAAGAAAGAATGTTTTTTTAAAAAAAAAAATCCACAACATCCCATAACTTTTTATGCAGTAGTGCTGTTCTCTCTCTCTCTCTTTCTTTTCTTTCTTTCTTTCTTTCTTTCTTTTTCTTTCTTTCTTTCTTTCTTTCTTTCTTTCTTTCTTTCTCTCTCTCTCTCTTCCTTTTTTTCTTTCTTTCTTTCTTTCTTTTTGAAATAGGGTCTCAGGCTGGCCTTGAACTCATGGTGATCCTCCTGCCTCAGTCTCCCAAATGCTGAGAATACAGGCATGTGCCACAACACTAAGAAGCCAGGTTTTTATTACTATGACCAAATACCTGAGAAAAAAATAACTTAAAGGAGGAAAGATTTATTTTAGCTCATGGTTTCAGAAGTTTCAAGTTTATGGTCAGCTGGCTCCATGCTTATAGGTCTGTAGCAAGGTAGACACACCATGCCTAAAGGGAATGGCAGAGAAAAGCTGCTCACCTTATGGCATCCAGGAAGTTGAAAAACCAGGGAGGACAGGGCTGGGGACAAGATGTGCCCTTGGAAGGTACACCCCAGTGACCTACTTTTTCCCACTGGACCTCACATTCTATAAGCCCATTCAGCTGCTAGCACCTTCATGACCCAATAATCTTTCTAGGCTGCCCCTCTAAACATTGCTGCTTTAGGCATCAAGTCCTCGAAGGCACAATTCTTTTTGGGTGGCAGCGTGGGGAGGGGGTATTTCATATTTAAAGCCCAACAAGTGCCACCTTCTAGGTCTTCTGAATCTATTTATTTAAAAATAGCTAATTTTAAGAGTTATATCATTGCATACAGATTCTCTCTTTCCACCTCCAAATCTTTTCTTGCATGGCATCGAGTACACTGTGACGACTCAGGCACTCAAAAGGGTATGTGAGATGTTATCTGCAGAGGGCTAGCTGAGTTTTACCTACTTGATAGATTTTTTTTCTTTAGTAGTCAAAACACACATACACATAGGGAACTCTTGGGGAATTTAGCAATTGTTTTGTTAGTCTTTTAGCCTGGGTGAGTGCTCAACAAAGGGGCAACCCAGGCAAAGCCACGAGTTAAAAAGTTGCAGCCAAGGGTGAGAGATCAGTTTGGAGCACATGAGCAAGTGTGGCACACAGGAGGACTGAATGAGGATTATACAAAAAAAAAATTGTGCATACTGTATATTATGATATTATTGTAATTATGTATGACTATATCTAAAATTATATCTGTGGCTTTACGTAGAGGAAAACAGTCTGACGTAATATGTAATATTAACCTGAGGATTAAAACCCAATTTAGAGTTAGAAAATTCTTCTCTTGGCCTAAAATTGTAAATGACCTTTTCAAAAGGCAGTCATGTTTAAAACAGACTTATGATACAAAATACACATAACTCTACTGGCTGTGTGCAACTGTTTTCCCATTTTTTGTCAGTTTCTTTTATTTATTTATTTATTTTTTGGTTCCAGGGATCAAACACCCAACCTCGCACTTGCCAGGCAAGCGTTTGTGCCACTGAGTTAAATTCCTGGACCTGTCAGTTTCTTTTAAATCCTTGTCTGTGTCACATGCCTGTCAAAGTATGTATATACATTTTCTTCATTTTCTTTGCAACACACCAATAAAGTTTACTAGTTGCAATTTAAAGTTTTGATCATAATCATAATGATAATGATGAGGAATATAGAAATTTTAGGTAAAAAGAAATTTTTTTAAAGAATGAGTTTTGCTGGAGAAAATCAGCAGTTACAGTCACAAGTGAATCTTTTTGAAAGGATAGCATATCAATTCCTTCAGAATCTCCTTGCTCACATGGAGGAGAGAGGAGGGGAGGGGAAGGGAAAGGGGGAAGGGGAGAGACCACAAGGATTCCAGGAGCATTGCCATCTCTAATACTTACTGTAGCTCAGGTGGCACAGCTTTTAAGAGCTGTCAGAAGCATCACATCTTCTGTGAGTAAATTACTCATCTTACTTTCACAATCCAGTCTAAGGCCCTCAGGATGTGTTCTTGGATCTGGGGCCGCACAGAGAGTACAAACAGTAGTTTATCCACATCAGAGAGTTGGTAAACAAAATGTGTGACCCTAGAGCCACACAGTGTGAATATGTGGACTGGGTGAGGTACGGTGAGAGGTGAGGAAGAGAGGCCAAATTCAAGCATCATGATCTCATAGTATTAATTAGGAACTATGGGCTAATTATGTCTTAAATGCTCAAATTCTTCAATTATGAGGTCTTCCCATTTAGCTTACAGGCACTTGAGCAGCTTTTGTTAGATATCAACAAACATAATGATAAGCTTAAACATAGGCTTTCATCCAGTCAGTTTAGGTAGAGCTGGATAGCTGGTAGTTATCTGGAACATCTGCAGACTGATTGGTTTGATTAACTATTAATTAATTCCTCTGCTTCTCAGATATCTTTTCTAAAAAATAAAACCTCACTTTGCTTCCCATGTCCACATGTCTCCCAAAAGAACAAAAGAAATAACTTTTCCCTACCTTCCCATAAAATGAAATAAACTCTATAACTAGCACATGGATAGAGATATAGTGCATACTACAATTAAGATGTGAATATCCTATATTGGGTGCTTTTTCCTTTTTTTGCAATTGTCTTAATCACATACCAGGGTGGAGATG